>CANYBF010794687.1:0-10431 GCA_948192965.1 Dalechampia spathulata
GTAAGAGTGAGGATCAAATTGCTAATATAATGACAAAGCCTTTGAAATTATGCACATTCTAGAAACTCAAGAAGTTGCTTGGTGTTTGTAATTATTTCAATTAAACTGAAAGCATTCAGTTTAAGGGAGTGATTGTTAGATTTTTGTTCAAAGTATTTGTTTGATTTAGTCAAATAAAAGTAGCTTAAATGGAGTCAATTAGTATCTTGGTCTTTAGCTAGAAGTTGCAGTTTTTAGTGGTCTGTTAACGTGATATTTGTTAGCTATAAGAGCTCCTTTATGTTGATCAATAAAGTGTGTGAAATTTAATTCCCTTTCTTGCTTTCTTTTACTGATATACATGATTACTTTTATCAATTATCATCTTACTGATTAAGATCATGTAGAAATATTAAATGCAGTTTGTAAAGATAATGATAATTTACCAATATTAAATGAAAATGGAGAAGAAATTCAAGATGCGGTTGCTATATTAATATTAACAATATCTTTACATTTTTTAGGAGATTCTTCTCATATTAAAGATAAAAATGCTGAACTATTAAGTAATTTAAGGTGTAAAAAATTAAGTAATTTTTAGTTTTATAAAACCACATTTTTAACAAGATTAATGCCTCGTGAAGATTCCAATCAAGCTTTTTGGAAAGAAAAGTTGTTGGCAGGACTTCCATTTTTCTTAGGAGAAAAAGTAAGAAATAATATAAAGCAACAATTTGGTAATCCAATTCCATATGATAAATTAACTTATGGATAATTAATAAGTGTAATTCATAAAGAAGGTTTACAATTATGTGAAGATATAAAATTACAAAAAACTTTAAAATATGAAATGCGTAAAACTAAACAAGAATTGAGATCATTTGTAAGCAATTTGATTATGGTATAAATTTAAAAACTAAAGAGTGTAATGGAAAATGTTCAGTAATAAAACCTTATAAGAAATATAAAAAGAAACATTATTATAAAAAGAAATATAGAAATTTAGGTAATAAAGAAGAATATTATAATAAGAAAGAAATTATAAAGAACCCCATAAAAAATATTATAAACAGGCATTTAAACCACAAACTAGTAAAAAATCTTATAAAGAATTAACCTGTTATAATTGCGGACAAAAAGGACATACAGTAAAATTTTGTAGATTTAATAAGAAATTAAATGAATTAAATTTAGATGTTGAAGTGATAAATAAAATTCAGGAATTATATATAGATACATAATCTGAATCGCCAATAAGTGAAAATGATACCCAAATAGATGAATTACAAACAAGTTTATCAGAGAAATCAATAAATGTATTAACTAAAGAACAAAATTCTATGTTAGAATTAATAAACCATATTGATGATGTAAATGTTAAAGAGAAATTTCTTTAAAAATTACTTAAAAGTTTTGATGAATCAGAGAAAATTAAAGAAATTATTCCTAGTAAAAGTGAGACTTATGATTTAACGATGATATTAAATAAAAATAAAAATGTGCAATCTAGACCAACTGTAACTAGTTTACAATAAGAAATAAAAGAAATAAAAATTGAAATAAGGGAATTAAAGGAACAAGTAAAAAAGGATGCTCAAAAAATTAAAATATTAGAAAAACAATTTGAAACATCTTCTGATTCTTCTGAAGAAGAGGAAAATGAAGAGAAAATATCTAATGTAAATCAAATAAATAAGGAAGAAGAAACATAAAATTTTATATTTTTATTACAAAAAATAACTTCTCAAAAATATTTGATAAAATTAACATTAAAATTCTCAAAAAATTTTATAACTGAAACTATAGCATTATTTGATACTGGTGCAGACTTAAATTATTGAAAAGCAAGTTTAGTACCTAAAAGATTTTGGAAAGAAACTGAAGAAAAATTATCAACAGCAAATAAAACAAAATTAAAAATATTAGGTAAAATTGACCCTTCAATAATATATCAGGATTTAGAAATAAAAACTAGTTTTATGTTATCTCAATAAATAAATCATATGGTAATCATAGGAACTCCATTTATTAATTTAATAACTCCATACTTAGTGAAGGATGGATATATAAAATTTAAAATAAGAAATAGACAGCAAAAATACATTTCATAGAAAAGCATAAAACAAAGAATTTAAATTTATTAAAAGCTTATTCAATCCAACAGTTAGAAATAAATGCATTAATACAATTAAAAATGAGCAGATAAATAATTTAAAAAATAATATTCATTTAATAAAATAAATAGTCAACTCAATAGTGATTTCATAAAAAACAAAATTAATCAATTAAAAATCCAAACGGAAAATGAATTATGTGCAGATCACCCTAATGCTTTTTGGAATAGAAAGCAACATATGGTAGATTTGCCTTATGAAAATAATTTTGAGGAGAAATCTATAACCACTAAAGCAAGACCTATTCAAATGAACCCTGAATTAATAGAATATTGTAAAAAAGAAATTAAAGATTTAGAAGATAAAAAATTAATTAGTAAATTAAGAAATCCATGGTTATATGCAGTATTTTATGTAAATAAAAGTGTGGAAATTGAAAGAGAAACACCGAGATTAGTAATTAATTATAAACTATTAAATGTAGCATTAAAATGGATAAGGTATCCAATTCCAAATAAAAAAGATTTATTAAATAAACTTTTTAATGCAAACATTTTCAGTAAATTTGATATGAAATCTGGATATTGGCAAATTCAAATTCATCCTAAAACCGTTATAAAACTGTATTCACAATACCGTTTGAACAGTACGAATGGAACGTTATGCTGTTTGGTTTAAAAAATGCTCCCTCCAAATTTCAAAGAATAATGAATGATATATTTAATCTATACTCAAAATTTTGCATAATATATATTGATGATGTTTTAATTTTCAGTCAAATGTTGGAAGAACATTTTAAACATTTAAAAACATTTTGTATGATTATAAGAAAAAATGGATTAGCATTAAGTAAAACTAAAATGGATTTATTTAAAACTAAAACCAGATTTCTTAGACATTATATAGAACAGGGAATTATCCAACCAATTGAGAGAACATTGGCATTTGGCGAAAAATTCCATGATATAATAACTAATAAAGTTCAACTTCAAAGATTTCTTGGTTGTTTAAATTATGTGATTGATTTTTATCCAAACTTAAATCAAATGATAAAACCATTGCATAACAGGCTAAGAAAAAATGCGGTTTCTTGGACTAATGAACATACAGATATAGTAAAATATATAAAATCTCTAGTAAAAGAAATTCCTTGTCTTTATCTTCCTAATCCAAATGCTTCTAAAATAGTAGAAACAGACGCCTCTCGTATTGGTTATGGTGGGATATTAAAAGAAAAAATTGATAATAAGGAATGCATTATACAATTTACATCTGGTCATTGGAATCAAGCTTAATTAAATTACTCTACTATTAAAAAATAGATTTTAAGTATAGTAATTTGTGTTAATAAATTTCAGTCAGATTTATTAAATAAAAAGTTTTTGATAAGGATTGATTGTAAATCGGCTAAAGATGTTTTAGAAAAAGATGTTAAAAATCTAGCTTCTAAACAAATATTTGCAAGATGGCAAGCTATTTTAAGTATATTTGATTTTAATATTAAATTTATAAAAGGAAAAAATAATAGTATTCCTGATTTTCTTACTCGTGAATTTCTACAGAACGATGGGACAAAAGAAAAATAAAGGAAAAGAGGAAGTAAAATCTAGTTCTTCTTCTTCTAAAGCCCTTTCAGACCATTCTGAAGAGATATTAAAACCTATTAAAACCACAGAAGATGACCTTAAAACCAGAGACCTTAAAAAATGGATTACTGAGCTTTCTCAGTCTCCAGAAATAGTAACAGCCCTCCAGAATATTGCATCTTCATCAGTAGAAGATTCAGGTAATATTTCTAAACCTAAAACGATCGTACCCACTATAGGTACGGCTAGTCTATCTCAAACGATAGATAGTAAAACTTATCAAATCCGTTGAAGGCTATGGATTTGCCAAAAATTCAAACTGGCCATTACACTTTTACAAAGTATTCTAAATGGGTAAATAAAACTGCTTTTGATTTTGAAATAGAAATTAAAGATGGTTTTAATAATGTTAATCCTTGAGAAGTTTTAAAAAAGTATTATCCTGAAAATTGGTATTTTACCTCAAAGGATTTAACAAAACCTCAAGAATATTATCTAAGTATACTTGAGGATTCTGAGTCAGTAAAAATAAAACATACTTTGGATAAAAATATTAAAAATGTTATTACTTACTCTTCTATACAAATTACTAGTATATCAGTATTTTAAAACTAATTTTAGACCTCCTTAGGGAGATAAGAGTATTACTCCTCTTATATATTATTGTATGTCTTTCTTTACCCCATGGGTGTACCAATGGTATTTAAACTTTTAGTATGTTTCGGGAACATATATCCTTACTATAATAAAAAAGCATAAGATAAAATGATGGAATGCCTTTAAAAATACTACGACCAAAATATCAGTAAAATAGTGGATGGCTAAAAGGAAAGCTCTCACATATAGTGGAAGGGTGACTCTTCAAGATCAATCTTCGTTTGGGTCCCAAAAGGCCCAATGTCAAGCTATGTTGGCAGCAGCCAAGACGCTTGAAATGTATATTGAAATTTGTAAACAAGTGTTTAAATGTTTAGGTTCAACATCTGAAATAGTAAAGCCAGCAAGATCTAAGTCAAGTAAAGCATCTTCCACGAAATCTCATAGAAGAAGACATAAAATTCAAATAAGTTCAAGTTTGGAGTCGACAACATCATCTAGTACGTCATCCAGTACGTCATCCTTCAGCTCGAATTCTTCAGATCATGCATACAGTAATGGAGATGATTGTTATAATATTGTAAAACCAATAAGAAGAAAAGACAAAAAGAAAATAAAAAAGAAAGATAAAAAGAAAAAGAAAGAAAATAAAAAGAAAAAGAAAAAAGAGTCCTTTGAAGACTCAGAATAAAAGGTAGAAGGAACCTTATTCCTTCAAATCTTTGTAAAAAATGAAGCATTTGCAATAGTAAAAGATTCTGGTGGCAGGCAAATTACTGTTCATCAACAGTAAAAGCAAACAATAAAGATTCCAGTGGCAGACAAGGTACTGTTCATCAACAGTAAAAAGTAAATAGTAAAGATTCTAAACTTTTTGTTTAAAAAGGGAGCCTATCCCCTTATGAAGGCATCCAATTATTATCAACCCTCTCTCTCTCTCTCTCTCAAGATCATACCCTCTTCCTCTCCTCATTTCCTTCTTTGCTCTTTTGTACAAGACTTCTGTTGGTAATTCAAAGTAAGTTGTTTTATAAAGTTTTTATAAATAAATTTTCTTCTTCTATTTTCTTTTCTTAAGTAAGTTATATCCTTATAACTGAAATTTGTAAGACCGTATTGACGACATCTTCTCTTCTCCCCTCTCATTCAGACTTGATTTTGGGGATCTCAAATCAAGGTTGTAGGAACCCTAAACCATTGCATGTTGAGTTTGGTGCATGCTATGTGAAAAATTTTAAAATTAAAAATATCTTGTTTATTGTTATGATAAATACTGTTCTGATCCATAGCAGGACAATAATAAAATTGTTTCGATCCATTGCAGGACACTAAAAATACTGTTTTGATCCATTGCAAGACATAGTAAAATAATATATGTTAAAATACATATAATAAATAACAAAGTATATTGGCTAGAAACCCGATCTGCAGTGCTATTGGTGCAAAGCAGGGATTTTAACCCTGATGGTTTGGTATAACAACGCCACGTACAAAACCTAAAGAAAAAGATAAAATAATTTATATGGATAAAAATATAATTATAAGTTTATTTGATATATTTGCAAGATTTAATTTTTGTATAGCTGTTTACAAATTTATATTTTATTATATAACATTCCAATATTATTGGTATCAAGTAATTAATTATTTAATTTACCTTGGTGTTTTTGATGATATATTAAATCATAATGAAGAAGATGATGATGATATAAGAGAAATTAAAAAGAATATTAAGAGAAATAGACATATATATATATATAGCAAAAGTCATAACATCTTTTAGATAATTTGGTTGATTTATAACAATTATAGTTTGCTAGTATACAAGATACATTTGTTAATTATAAATTGTACTTTAATGGTTTCATAAATAGATACACGTATTAGAAGTATATTACAAGTCTAAAATATCTATTGGATTACAAGTTTGAAATATCTATCAAAGTTGTTATGCAATAGCTTAGAACCTCCTAGCTACCTTGATATTTTATTGATCCTTATATCTTTTTAAACTACCTTGATTTGTGTTCATTAAAATAAAAACGCTGAGTATAAAACTTAGTGTACTTAACAAAAAGTAAACTGAAAATAAGATTTTCATTATTTTCATAAAAGGTATATATTCTTAATTTAACTAATTATATGAAAAAATGGTATAATCATCGTGAATTATTCACATAAATAACTAAAGTAAGTCAATATATCCCTCTTAATAAATTAAAATAGTTAAAAATTTATAAATAAAATATAAATGCATAATATTAAGCACTACTCTTTCAAATCTTACATTAAGAATGCATATATGCATATACATATCAAATAGACTAAATATTAATCATCAAGCCTTAAATAATTTAGCAACTAATATTTATAAATTATTCATATCATAATTTCATAGATAAATAAACAATTAATAAAAATATGAATCAATAGGTAAAGTACTAAATTTATTATTACATAATAGAGCAAAATATCATTCAATTCATATCTATCAATCATATTATCAAAATCATATAACAACTATTTTATTCAACCATATTCTCAACTCATATGGCAAATATTATGATAATAATATGTTATATGTTAATGAATACAATTATGTATTGCATTAACCATTTCTTTGCTCTCTCATCATTACTTTGTCTACATGGCTTGATATCCTCTAGACACCAAGTTGTAATCAATCAGATTGCCCATATGACTCTCTCTTATTAAGGATAGTCTATACTTGGTATACCTTATATAACTCATTTTGCCAATTCAAATTTATCTCTCTTATTCCTCCACTCTCTCTCTCTTTATATATATAATAATAGTGTTTCCTTTATTTCTCCACTTTATATATTTCTGACTTGATAGCATAAGTGATAATGGTTCCATAATTTCAATGGAACTAATACATGATCAAGTATGTACATATTCAATATATTGTAATTATTTAACATTAGTTTTAGTATATTATCATTTGGTACATATTCACATATCTATATATATTTCTTAACTTTCATAAATTAACTATTTCTTTTTATTCTACACCTTTATTTGATGATATCACTTATATTCTCCTTCAATTTATTTTTAACTATCCTATGGTCCAATCAAACATTTTAGAAATTATACAACTATTTCATGGCTTAATCAAACACTTACACCAATCCCTTTATATAGGAAGATTACCATACACATACATCGCTAGTTCCATGCATATAAATAATAAGGCTTAATTTATAAATGGTTAAACTTATTCCTATTATTCAATAATCCTATTATCTAAGCCATTGATCAAAGTACTTCTTATACATATATCTAATGACTTCTAAAAGGTATAATCATTAGTTTGACTTATCTTTTATTTCTCCACCATAATCATGCATCATTTCCATGATCTAATTACATGGAATATACTTTTATACATTCTTATCTACTATTAACACTTAGCCATTTAGCCATCATTTCCATACACATGCAACCTTAGAATTTAGAGCATTCTTTTACATGACATCATAAGAATGTTATGTAAAAATGTTCAAGCAAAACATAACCATACATACAAAACATTTTACATACACACATACTCCTTACCTTAAAGGCATTTGTTGGTTTTTTCTATAGTAATTATGCAAATTCATTCCATTATTCCTTGTCAATTATTACCCATATTTAAGAATTACATTTAGTGTAATTATAATGTATATAGTTTCAAACCTCCGATTTATTCAATTTTTATCATAACTCATTTATTCTCTTATAAATTTTTCCTTTGATTAAAGTAAGTTTTATGGTAAGCATATAACATATTAATAACAACCTATTAATTATACATAGCCTCACCTACATGACTTGTGTTTGCTTATGCAATGTGCATGCAAACATCAATACATAAATGTTATAATCACATTCAATCATGTTAGATATTCACTAACCAACTACATTCAACTAACACTTGTTTATATTAACATATAACAACCATTCCCTTCTTTACTTGCCCATTTAATTAAGTATTAAAACTAACATGCTTACATCATTTGATTAAGTCCCATTTGTTTTTTTAGCATAGGCAAGCATTTAGTTTGTATTTAATAGTATAATCATTTCAAAGCCATTTATACCATCTTATAGTAGATAAAATAAATTCTATTTGATTTGTCAATAACTTCTTTCATAAATTTTTCTATCACTTTTCATTTTAACAAAAAATATATTCATTCATGCAAAGCAAAATTCAAACTCAATCTTTACTATTATTTAATCAAAGTTAATAAAGTTAGATATTCATATCATATGATCAAATAGTCATAAACTTTAAATAACTATTTTATTAAGCTAATATTTATTGCTCAACTTCTTAATCTCATAATAAGTAAGTCTTAAATCACTTCAGGGTGATATTAACTTACCTTTATGTAATTCTTGATTTAATAAATTCCTAGTTGAATCTACACCTTTTTTCAGTTCCCTAATTCCCCTAGCTATGTTGTCTATAACCCATGAATCCATTGCTCAAAATAGTGGCGGCATCTTCCTTCTTAATTTCCTTTATTGTAACTATAATGAAGACTAAGTGTAATTCTCTTCATCTTTTCTTATATAAGTTAATTAAGCGAATAACTTAGTACTAATATAGAGTATATTTAAGAATCCTAGGGAAACTTAGTCAATTCACCATCTTTTAATTATAATTACTTCCCAATGGATGGAATTTATCTTAAATGGGTTTATATAGGTAACCTATACTTTTTGAATTTGTTTGGTTCTATAGTTATGCATAGTATTATAAAAACTTCAAAAGAGAAAATAATCCATTTTAAGGAATTATATAAGTTTATTAGTTTAGTAAGCACGAGGTAGCACCACCTTATCTTTGTTTGTTTTTATATTTTTTTTATAAATAGTAATCCTTTCCTTCTTTACATACTCATTTCTCCTCCTTTTATTTAATATATGTACAAATAGGTATATAAATTAGATAATTACCTATTTAATATCAATATGCATGCTTTGATTCCCATTAACTTGATAAATTATTAATCAAACCTTTAGCTTTTAATTCATTCAATATAATATTATTTCTTAACAAAACTTAAGATTTTTTTTTATCTTAGCTTAACTAACTCTTATCATTCAATTTGTACATTCATTAGACCTCATTTACAACCTTTCTTGACATTTACTTTTCTTAACATTTGAGTTACTTAAAGCCTTTTAACTTTCTTAGTTATGCATTTCAATTAATTAATTCAAGCATGTAAACAAAACTCTTATGATTTTAAAGTTGAGTGTGATGGATATAACAAATTAAGTTATTCTATAATGATATTAAAAACTTCTTTATTAACCATATTCTTTATATATATTTGAATTTATAAATATTTTCATAAAAAATCTAATAAAATAAAATTAATTTATACTATCAATTATTAACTTAACATAGTATAATATATTTTAAATTATGTGAATGATTCTGAAAATAGATTTGATATAATTATTATTGAAAAATCAATTAATTTAAATTTATCCAATTTTTAAATTTTTAATTCTATTATACAAAGTAATGAGTATAAATCTTGTTTAAATTGTCTCTTTACCTATATATAATGCTACACATAATGAAGAAATAATTTTTCCTTATTCATAATTTGAGAGCCTTTTATACTCTAATGGAGTAAATAATAGCTCAATAGAGAGAATATGTATTGAGATATTTATAAGGAAGCTGAGTACAGTCGCTTCCCATATGCTGAGTTCAGTCGCGTATGTTATTTATTATTATTGAATGCTGAGTACAGTCGCATTCGAGAAAATATTATGATTGAAAATATGGTTGGTGAATTGAGATACCATAGTGAAACAGATTGATTGAGGGAGAGTGCAAAACATTACATCCTCATAAATTCATTTCATATTTGCATACATTCATTTTAAATGGAAATGGATATTGTGGTATGGAAATACGTGAACTATTTGTGATATTATGAATGAAAATTAGAAATGAATCCAGGTACTATGAAGTGATGAGATGAGAAATTTGGAATTATATACGGGTGAATATGCTTACACTGGGATCTGAACTGTACGCTACTTTAAGTAAATAATATTTGACTCGTGATTTTATGCTCTCACGTAATAATGATTTTTATGTTGTTGTTGCTGTGAAA
>CANYBF010795017.1:0-10111 GCA_948192965.1 Dalechampia spathulata
AAAGGGTAAGATACATACCCTAGGCAATGAAATAGATACCCGAACGGGTATGAGACCCCACAAACATACCCTAAGCAACCTAAACAAACCCTGGATTGCACCTGAATGAACCGGGAATGCCCGCAAAGGCAAAACAATGGAGAAATAGTCCGGCTCACCCCAATCAATCCGAGAGGCTCAAATTTAGGGTGCGACAGCAGTATTTAAAAAAAAAGTTAAAAGAATATCTTTGAAATACAAAATTATTAAAAAAAATTTTAAATTAAAAATTTTTTTTCCTTAAATATTTTATAAGAAGATATAGTTTATACAAATTCTCTCCATATTATTAACCCAAAGTTGATATACATATAGGCTTGGAGTTGAAAAAGCTTAATGTTGGAACCATCGTCGTGTTTGAGGATTACGGGGTTTGTCATAACAATATGAACCAACGGTCACAAGGTGTTTAATGCTTTTGGTATTTGTGATTCTCCACACGAATAACATATCTTGATTGCTTCGTTCTTCATCAGTTATATATATATAACTTGCATGCGCCAACTTAAAGATGAAGAACAAAATAAATCGAAAGTGATATTCATTATATGTCATATAAAATAGGAAAAATATCACTTTAAATCTATACCATCATTTTTCATAAATGTCATTTATTTTAATGTCGCTTTATATTAAAATGACATTTATTTTAAATATTAGTATATTTACATATGTGACGTTTTAGACATTATTTTTATTGATATTTAATAAATATTAATATAACATATTCAAATGACATTTATTAAATGTTTGAAAAAATAATTATTAAATATGAAAAATTATGTATTATAACATTTATTAAGCGTTGTTATATAGTGAAATAATATTTTTAAAATGTTATTTGAAATATTTTATAAATGTCATTTTGATAAATTTAAATGACATTTATAAAGTGATGGACAAAATAACTATAACTATGAAATATTAGCAATGATTTGTTATGATATTTATAAAATGTTAATATATAATTCAAATATAATACTTTTCAAACGTTAGTTAAAATAAATTAATAAATGTTGCTAAATATATTTATATATTATCACATATATATGATTTTTAATATTTAAATAATCACCAATAATTGTGTGTGTGTATATACATGTATATATGTAATTTAATTGAAATAATTTTTTTGTTGAATATTCTATGAGCCATCAAAAAGTGAAAAAAGAAACATAACAAACATTCATAAATTGAAAAAATAATTATCAATATATTCAAGCAAACATTAAATTAGACAAATAATAAATAAAATCAAAATAAAAAATGTATCAACATCAAATTAAAATTAAATCCTAAGTTAATATTTACATTATGAATTCGAGAACATCTCCTAATGTTTATCTCCTGCATCAAATTTTTAAAAAATAAATTAGTCAACAATATAAGTAAATTAAAAATTATAAAGTAAAAAGTATATAGTGAAAGAAAGTTAAGCACTCATAGTAAGTTGAGTTAATATATACGTATTTGGTTCAACTGAGATAATACAATCTTTAATTCTAAAATTTGATCTTTTAATTCTTGATATTTCTCTTTCAGCTCATAATTTTCTTTATGTAAACTCTCAAACTTTTCTTTCACCTCTTCATTCTCTTCATTAGCCTTTTGAAGTTATCGAACTATTTTAATATTATCATCTTTAAACATCCTTGATGTAACCCCAAAACCCATCCCACTGACACATCCATTTTTCTTTGGACCAAGTATTTGAGATAATATATGTCATGCCTCAAACAGTGTAACATGCTCCCGTAGCATGATTACCAACCTCCTAAATTAGAAAATTGATAACCACCCTACAAGGGATTTAAATAATTAACTTGTTAAATGTAGTATAAATTTTTTTTGAATGATGTAAAACATGTATAACGATATAGCACCTGTAAGCATTTTGTAAACATGTATAGTATGATTATTTCATAAAACAAACATTCATTGCTTTCACACATTAACAGTAAAATTAAGCAAGCATCACTTCATTAGTTTGGGGATATCCCTTGTGGTATGGTTATATTTACATTATAAAATGTAAAACACAATAGTAATATACGTTACAACTTTTTTTACTACCAACAGTACAAAAAGAGTAGGTCATACAAAAACAGAGAAGTAGGAGTCTACCTTGGAGTACGAGTCCTCTACCTAAAATCACTATCTCTGGGACCTGCTACTGACATTGCTATATCTTGTGCTCTCCTGTATCACTAGTGCCTGTGTCTATCAATTTGCAAACGCTAAGTATAAAACTCAGTGGTGCTAGTAAAATGAATAATCATAAACAACATAGCAATTCACACAATATCAAAGAATCATCATTTATAATATAATCAAGCATTGCATTGATATTTTCATTCAGAAATAAAATATGCCATTAGCCGATTAATATTGTCACCTGTAACAACTTTTACTATTTACTTGTGAACTTTATTATATAACCATCATTCATTCACAACCATTCATTGTGTAATAATAGTTATAACATTTCAAATGTTATTTCATCGATAAATGTCAAATACGATGAAATGTGCCTTTAAGAATGCAAATATGAATTACACACTCTCTCTCTGTTTTTCCTTTACCATTTTCATTTCATTGGGCCCTTTTTTAATTGTGCACATTTTTGTACTAAGTTTTTCATTTCTATGGTTCAACAAATAGGAACGTATTTCATTTCTGTTTGATTTCCCATGAAAATCCATTTTTTCTCTGAGTACACTTTCATTAAACATTTTCTCACTTTCGCTCATTTTCCTCCTTCATTATTTCTCCATGATAAGTTATGTCATGCTTAATATGATGATGCATTCATGATTATGTAATAATGAATCTGTATAATATAATGCTATGGATAATCATTTAATGACATTGCATCATATTATAAATGACATTCCTTTATAGATCATTTAATGATCGAGGAACACTAGCACAAATCTGCAATCGCTTTCCCTTTATCTAACTTGTCTGGTGGCACGCGTTGATTTGAAAATTCATATAAAATATTTCTTTTAAGTTCTTAGAAAATCACCCCCTTTTGATCCATCTTCTAATAGATGATTTAAATATTAAATTAAACAAACTTTATGTTACTAGAAAATAGGTTTAGTAAGTTTTAATTTAATATGTAACATATTCATAAAGTTATTCATCAAGTATTTAATTCACACGTATAAACTTAGCTGCTACATAACCGTACTTTACATTCGCCATGTACACAGTCCTCTTTTCTCATGTGTTTAGGTCTAGTAATTAAGTTCCAAATATAGTAAACTTTATATTATTGAAAAATATATTCAAAGTAATTTCCAATCATATATCATGCATTCACCAACCCATTCATTAAAGTAAAAAATTATACATTCTAATATGTTGCTTATTATATGTTGTTTTCGGTCCCTTAGAGCCGTTCCCTTTTTAAGCGCCTTTTGGGCACATAATTGTCATTAAAATAAAACAATATGAAACCATTATAAATTAGTTTTAAAGAGCTTTACAAAGACTTATTACATGCCTAAAATTTCAACCATTTGGACCCTCTAATCATAAGTTGCCTCAAGCCCTAAACCATATCCTAAACAATTAAAATTATGCTCTTATATGTAATGCCCCTTCTACCACAACCTACCATTTTCAAACACACACTTATACATCAATTAGGTACATTTAATAATAATTACTCCTTCACAAGATAATAAAAGAAATAGATCATTAGACGTGAGTAAAGAATGTTCAGTGACATTATCCTATATTAGCGCATCACACTTACCTTAATCCATAACAACATAATTCACTAACATTCTTATATGGTCATCTCATGTATACATGCTTTATTCACACATTTAGAATATTCGTTCATACATAAGTAAAATATCATGACAAGTGTATTACACACATATCCAAAACATTCCAACACACAAAGTATTAACTTGGTAGCCATAATTTATTTCCACTTCATAAGCAACTATATCAAAACTCTACATGACATGCAAACCAACAATTACCTCAACAATAACCCCTTCTTTTACATCAATTATATAAGAGAATTTATGCAATAACATCCAATCACATCTCACCATAATACACACTTTTTCCTTTCACACCCAACATAAACTGCAACTAGAAATTTGAATCAAAATAAAAGCAAAAAAGATAAATGAAGAAGAAGAAGAAAAAGATATCATGCGCAACAAGCTTCCCACCTTGGTACAAATGCCAATCCATCATCAACGTTGACTTTTCACTAGCTTAAGTCTTCATATGCTTAAATCATTCAACAAAGCACATATGCATATGTGATTAGAAGGGAATTGATTGAAAGACAAAGAGAAGAAGAAGGTAAGTGTTGCATTAAAATGATAAGGAGAAGGGAAAGGGTTTCGATGGAGAGTGAAAAGTGGAGAACAAAAAGCAAAAATAAGAGAATGGCTCATACATTACCATATAAAATGGCTTAGTGGATAGAATTCCACTCTATACATATGCACCTATATGCACGCAAGCAATTCCCACCTTCACCACTTACATATATATAATATAATAATATATAATATTATAAAATAAAATAAAATAAAATAAAATAAAATAAAATATAATACAATCAAATAAATTAAAATATAATAATATATAATATAATATGGTATAACAAAATATCTTTCATTTATATGATGCATATACATGATACATATATATATATATATATATATATATATATATATATATATATATATATATATATATATATATATACATGCACATAAAATAAATATACAGGAGATGTTCGTATATTTATATATTTTTTGAAAGTAGAAAAAAAGGAAATGGAAATATATATATATATATATATATATATACTGAGAGACATGAAATGAATGATGAACTCCTAACATAGATTATGCACAATCAGATATAGTGAAATGGTGAGATGGAAAATTGTTGTAGAATAGTGATATATTGGTATGAAATGGAAATGATGGAAAACAATATATAATGGGAATATATTCCATAAATTCATCCTTCAATATGCAATTTATTGTTAGTAAGGAGGAAATAAGAGTACATCACATGAATTTATTCATTGATAAATGGTAGATTAATATTGAGTATGCTAATATTTTGATACGATAACTTCATAACTACTTCGTACATCGACTATAATAATTATGTGATGTTGAATTAAATATACTTAAATATAATTGTTTGAAATTGATATGGTGATTATACAATATAGGGTGGACTACCCTTTGATGACTTTTAACCATGAATAAGGTTTGACTTTGTTTGTTATACTACATAGCTAGTGAGATGAAGTAAATGTTACTTGCATAATATGAATACTCTATAGCATACAACTAATATCACAATGTTGATTATTGTTAAACCTAAAAACAATGGTCAAGAGAGGGGTGAATTAACAAACTTAAAATATTTAAAACTATTTTAATAAACTATTTTCAAAACTAGCAAACAATTTTTGAAATTAGTAAATTAAAATAAACTTTAGCAAGCTATTTTGCTAGAAGTAGAAAGAGAAAAGAAGAAAATAATGGACACCAATATATAATGGTTTGGACTAATGCTTACATCCACTTTTTTAAAACAAATATTTTTAGGTTCTACTAAAATAACAAGTTTTCAAAAACCTCTTCAAGTTTTTAGTAAGCTAACTTGACAACCTCTACAAGTTTTTAGTAGGCTAACTTATAATCTTAAGTTTTCATAGGCTCACTTATAACCTCTTCAAGTTTTCACAAATAGGCTAACTTGATAACCTCTTACAATAATCAAATAATCAAATAATAACAATCCTCACACCTTTACAAAATCTATTGAAAAGATTGAGAATATATATTCAAATGAAACTCTTTTGAAAAATACATTAAGATGTTATAGATTTAATCATTTTCATTCTCTTGTCTTGAATTCATGTTTTCTACCTTCAAAACTCATGTATTTATACTTGAAAATATGATACTTATATTCTAAAAATACATAGAGTATAAATATATAAGTTAATCAAAATCATTTTGAAAGTAACTTTTTATTATGTTAAATCGGTAAGCTAAAATCACATGACATATAGATTTATTACCAAGATTGATTTTTAAAAACTTAACATTTTTAGAAAATGGAAGTATATCAAAAAATTATTTTATCAAAAGAGGAAATGTTATATTTTTATTTGAGCTTCATAAGGTAAATATCGTCAAAATTTTCTTAGCAATTAAATAAATCTCCAAAAATAATCCTCTTAATCTTCTTTCATAAATCATTGGAAATCTCCATGAATATAGGTCTTGAATTCTGAATTCCACATACATCTAATATGCTTCTATTTTGATTTTTTGAAAGATCAAAAAATATTAAATATGCAAAAAAATTTTTGGCAACAAAATCAAAAAAAATATTTCAATAAAAGTAATAGATAATTATCTTATCTTTGAAAATATTTGAAATAATAAATTCATTAGATAATTACCAAGTCAAAAAAATCAATTAAGATATCTATCAAATAATCATTATCTATTAAAAATCAATAATCACGTGAAGTAATGAATCTAATCATGATTGATAATCAATCAAAATAATTATCAAATAAATAAATAATAATTAATCACGTTTGATAAAAAATGCTGTGGTTAGCTAACATATCCAAGGATAGAAAATATTTAATCTAAACCATAAATATTAATAAAACTAATTAAATAAAGATCCACTTAAATTAATTAAACAAAAACTTAAACTCCATAAACATCAATTTTCAACATTTATCAAAATCAAAAAGTCAACATTCTTCCCTTTTTAATGATGAAAAAACTTGACTAAAAACAAAGTTTAAAAATGTTAAAAATAGAATTTTAAAATATAAGTTCAAAAGAATTAAAATAAAATTTTATAAAAAAAAACTTCCCATTTTAAATCTTTTTGAAATGTCATGTTTGTGGAGAGAGAAATGCTCCCCCTAAGATGATGCACACATGTAATTGCCCCCTTTAAAATATTACCATATCTAAATAAACATATATCCAACATATAAGAGAATATATCATAGTGTAATCTAATAGAATCCATAAATGAAATGGGGCATGCATGCAAGACCAACCAAAATAACATGTAACATGTATTTTTCTCCGTATTATATAACTATTCTTTTCTCCATTCTTATCCCTATTTTTATCATCATGAAAAAGGAAAGAAAGAATAAATTCATAATACTAAAATATTCATAATGCTTCCGTAGGATGATTAATAAAAATCGCATTATTAGAAATTTACTAATCACTCTACAAAGGATCTATAAATTTTTTTTATATTAATAAGATATATCCAGTCTATAATGGTAACTATTTATTTTAAAACCTATGACTTTTTCATCACCTGTCGTATATAATATCCACAAAATAAATATGACATACCATCTAACACCTTCCTATATATAAGCATCATTTATAGAATTTAAATAAGCCACACACAAGGTAAATTTAGCATCCCTGCTAATTTACATGCACAGAAATATTCTACTACCTTTAAACTGTATAATGACAGTTGCATAACAAAATATCCATTAGGAATACATTATATCATCAAAAATATGTGAAATCCCTACAATTGCTGGCAACACGTGCGGTTTATAGTGGTTCGGCTAACTCTTGCCTACGTCCACTTTCTCCTAAGTCTCTACTTAGGGTTCCACTAAAAATTCAATCAATTACAATAAATGATTCACAAATGAATCCAATCCCCAGTATTTTCAAGGCTTACACTCTAACCTTTACAATATCAATCCTCACACACAACTCAAATACACAATAATCCCCAATGGATTAATCTCACACCAAACCCACAAAGATTACAATAATACACAAAGAGCAAATGTAGAAATAAGCTCAAAACTTATTTGTAAAAGGTGAGAATAGCTCAAGAACAATTGCTATGCAAGTATACTTTCGTTAGCAAAGAAAGTGTAAAAGTTGTTTTTGTGAAACTAGCCATTTTACAGACTTTAAAACCTAATTTCTAAGACGCGTACAGTCGTATAGTACTTATACGCCCGTAAGAATTCAAAACTAGCCGTTGGAAAATGGGAGGAAACTATGGTACGGTCGTACCATCACTTGGTACGCCCGTACCAAACCAAGTTTCCTAACAAACAAATTTTCCTGCGAGTTCGCGTACGGCCGTACCACTCATTGGTATGCCCGTACCGAAGCAGGTTTACTGACAAACTAAATTCCTGCGAGTTGACGTACGGCCGTACCAACCAATGGTACGCCCGTACTAAAACCAATGAAACAATACACACTTGGTACGCCTAGCTGTCTGGTCGTACCATCCACATACGATAGTTGGTACACCCGTACCAAGAGTGGTACGCCTGTACCAAACACAAAAACACTTAGAAAATTGCAAATAATTTAAATTGACTCACACGTGATACAATACTCAAAACCTAGGGTCTAACATTCTCCCCCTTTTTGATGTTGGCAATCAATTTAAGTTTAATTTGTAAAATACATTCAAAAGACATTTTATTATTAAAACATTTTAAAATATTGGAAATCTCCCCCTTTATTTTGGAATATATGCCATACACTAAAAAATACAATCAATGCATCAAATAACAACCAAAATACACAGAGATGAGATAAATAAATAAAAACAATCATCAATCATCAAAACACATAAACTGAATCAATCACATAAACTGAATAAACATCATCATATATATACAAGATAGAAAATGATACAATATCCAAAAAAATAAACATACACTGAAAAATATACAATGAAGAAAAATAACATAACTACACCATAAGAGTCCTAAACATATAATAAACTAAAAATCTCCCCCTTTGACAACATCAAAACAGAGATGATCACTCAGGGTCATGAGAAGGAGTGGGACTCGATGGATCAACAATAAATGGGTCTACTGCTACACTAACTGAGTGAAGAGACGCTGAAGTAGAGGTAGCAAACTCCTGAAAGTCAGCTATGTGCTGAGTAAGTCGCTGATCAATAGAATCAACGCACTCCTGTAGTCCAGTCAAAGTCGTGGTAAGAGCAACGAAGTGCTGAGCTAGAAGGTCAGCAAGCGCTGGATCAACAGAAGTAGAAGCTGAAGCAGGAGGAATAGGCTCAGGAGTAGCAGCAGCAGTAGAAGTAGGATCAGTGGCAGCAGCAGAGGAAGAGGCACCAGCAGAGGCATGTCTCCAACGCTTACGGCTAAGTACCGCCTGACGTGCAGCGTCATCTGAGGGAGGAGCAGGCTGGTCTCACCACTCGGCAGGAGTATCATCATGTAGAGGAACCTGAAGCTGCTGAAGAACTGCTACAGCTCACCAGTTGTAAAGAGATACAGTGTCATTGGGAAGGCCCAATGATTGAAGGTGGCCGAGACGTCGAGAAATGTACTCTGGATGAAGGACGTACTCATCATCGGTAGTGTGTTCAAAGAGCATCGTATGCTCAATGAACGACATATCAAGATTAGGACCACGGGGTCCTGGAGTGGGAGAGGTGGGAGGAAAAGCCTGGAGATGCTGGCAAATATGGTGAATGATAGGACCAAATAAAATAGCCTTGCCAGACATCTTCTGGACGCCGACCTCATGGAAGGAGGTCTGAAGAAAACGTATAGACTGGATCGGTGTACCCGAGACCATGCAGTACAGAAAGAGGAGGTCTGGGCCAGTGATGGTATTATTCGACTCAGATCTCCCAAAGATGAGATAGGAGATGAGCTGATGACAGTAGAATAGGGCGGGAGACTTAAGACAGGAGGCCTTCTGGCGAGAAAGCCGGAAGGCAGTGGGGAGTGCAATCTGACTTCAGAAGTGTCACACCCAGCCCACCAGGAGTAACATGCTCCCGTAGAATATACCATGACTTCCCTAAGAGGGAACCATCATATACCCTACAAGGGATAACTCATCGTCTACTACCGTGCATGCAATACTCATAAATCATGATCAACAGACAGATGATAAACAGACAGAATAAAATGCAATGCAAGCCATAACTTACTTACATATTACATCACTGCCTACGCACTAAATAAATAAATAAATAAATA
>CANYBF010795130.1:0-15398 GCA_948192965.1 Dalechampia spathulata
TCCTCCTCTCCTCTCATTCAAAGCTTGCTAGTTCGGCAGATTCTCAAGTTCCTGTTTTTGCTGTTCCTGTTGTTCCTATGTTGGTAGAAGAGCTCGTTTAATCCTGGGAGGATTTGCTACTATACGCAAATATCCTTTAAGGACGGTGCTATCGACACGACTCGAGCTATTGTTTGTTTGTTCAACTCATTTTTCGAGATATTATTCAATTTTATCCTACAGAAAATCATTTTTTGTTATTTGCTACATATTAATTGGTTAGAGTCCAAATTTAGTTAAATCTAGTCCTTGTAAGAAAGTGCTAAAAGATGGATAAATTGAATTAATATGAGAGAGTTGATGAAAGACGTATTTGTTTATATGGGAAATGAAGACAAAGAGGTAAGTATGTGGCATAGCTTTTGGAGTTAAAGAAAGAAGAATACAAACAACAAGACAAGGACAAGTAATTAGCAGTTGGAGGGATGCAATTTAATTTTTAGTATCATTGTTGATCAAGCAACAAGGCAAACCCTGTTTACCAAATCTCCCAAAGTCCGCCACATGTGGTTCATTCAGCCATCCATGTTCATACCTCACCAAATCCCCTCTCTGTCTCTTCCTTCCACCCCAGGAATAGTTTCAAATCTTTTCTCAATAAATATAAATAAATAAATAAATAAATAATTTATAAAGTATACGAATAAAAAATAAAAATAAAAAAATTCATTATTACAAGAAAATAAAGAATGTAACTAACTAACATCATCAATATGTAGCTTTATTTTGATTTAATTTCCGAATTTATATTCAAAAACAAATCCCTCATCTTTTGTCTGTATTTGATATATATATATATATATATATATGTATGCCATTCCCAAAAATATAAAATTCTCTGTACGGTTAAAATAATAAAAGAACTGAACAGATAGAATCAGATGCCAATGTCCATTCATTTCTTTCAGATCTCACTTACTCTTCTTCCTCAGCTTCTTCTTCTTCTTCTTCTTCTTCTTCTTCTGCTGAACTGATGAATCTGATTCAAGTGGAAAATAGCGACAAAATTCAGAAGCTTTAACGGAAAAGATTCAGTTTCAATGTCGTCTCTTCACAAATTCAAGCTTCTAGCCACTCAATGTGCACTTGTCTCCGCAACCCCATCGCAGAGCCCTACGACAAGTCCCGTCATCCATCTTCGCCGCCGTCGGAGGACTCTCCGTATGCTCCTCTCCCGTAATTCCGACCACCATCCTTCTCATCATCATCATCGTCGCCGCCTTTCTCGCTGCGAGGATTCCCGTTCCGATATCCAGAAGGATCCGCCTGAAAATAAGCGAGTTCGACGAAAATTGAAAGATTTGTTCGTGTCATCACCGCCTCTCGATCATAAAGAGAAGGACCATAACAATAAGGATAGTGCTGCTTCTGCTGTTACTGTTGCTGATGATGATGACGACGACCTGGAAATGCTACAGGATGGAGATGACCACGGAGGCGGAAGTGATGGCGGCGTTTCTAGTGGTGGCGGCCGAGGATTTGCTTCTAGGTACCGTGGCGGCGGCGGCATGAGACCGTTATCTGGTACTCTAAGGTATAGATTATTGAGACGAGCATGGCGGCCGGTGCTGGTAACAATTCCTGAGTAGTGAAATTGTTATTA
Source organism: Dalechampia spathulata (assembly GCA_948192965.1). NCBI lineage: Eukaryota > Viridiplantae > Streptophyta > Magnoliopsida > Malpighiales > Euphorbiaceae > Dalechampia > Dalechampia spathulata. The sequence goes on from CANYBF010795130.1 coordinate 1,643, forward strand.
ACAACAAAAAAAAAAGCGTAAATTCAAAGCAATTTCCATTTTTGTGAAATTAATAATTTCTTTTATTTTTCTTATAAAAATATAATTTTTTTTGTTTTGAAATTCTTCTAATTTATTATAAATATATATAGATACTGCTTCGCTTTAATTATTGGAAAAAAGAATATATATTTTGGATAAATTGACGACGTTGCGCCTGAGGCTGGTGCTGCTAAAATAAGCGAGTGACGGATTCTTCGCATAACGGCCGAAAAGCATTGCACGTTATGCATATGGCGCATGATAGGAAGCGCTACGAATTTTCCAACGAAGAGCAGGCGCATTTTAAGCAATCGATGATGATCTAAGGAAACTTTTGATGTTGCTTTAGGGCAGTTAAAGGTAGAATGGAAAGGGGTGGATTTGTAATATTAAATTAAATAATGAATGATCTGAAAATGGGTTAATTAAATAAAAATGTGGGGCAGAAGAATTGAAGGGTGTTGGAGAAGAAGAAGACAAGGGAATGAGGGAGTTAATGATTCTGAGAGGTTGCATTATTATTATTATTAGTATTATTAGTATTTTAGGATTTTTATGGGCAAAAGATGCCAAAAGGCTTGTCCCTATTTTCTTCCATATTTCTCAATTATTGCTTCTACATGTTGTTTGTAAGCTCTTTCCTCCGGTTTCAAGTAACAAACAACCAACACTTGGATATCGTATTGCTTCTTCATGTATCTAATGGAAACTTCACCCCATATAATACCATTACTTTTTTTTATTATTTTTTTGATGATTTGATAGTCTCAATTGAATGTCCATTTCCAAATATCATTTTATTTGAATAAATTTATAAATTCTACCTTAAAAAATTTAGTATTCCCTACTAGAGATTTTTTAATTTGAAAAAATTCAAATAAAAGAATGTTAAATTCTTTCATTGGTATGAATTATTTTTTATTTTAATGAAATTTGAAATCCTGAATTTTTTAAATTTCAAATATTAAAATTCAAAATTTTATAAATTTAAATTTTATGAAATAAAAATACATTTAAGCCAAATAAACTCAAGTCTCACTGTTTTGAATTAGAAAGGATAAAGTGATGGAACCACAGTCTGTCGTGGCGAATTAAAGAAATGCCACGTGCTCCTTAAATCGTGAAAGCTTTTAATATTCCAGGAGACATTAGTACGAATTTCCTATGCTGCTTTCAATAGTTTTGTACTTGCGTAATTAATTTTCAGTTTATTTCATATTTATACATATTTCAGTTTCTAATTTTATAATAACATTAATTGCTTTTTTTTATTTTATATTAATATTTATAATTTGCTTACATTTATGTTTTTGTTTTATAATGATCTCACTTTGGACCTTACTTAAATGTATTCCTTTGAAAAATTATACACCATTTGCAAATAAATATTTATTTTTATTCATAAATTCATAATTTATGTTTTGAAAATTTACAAATTTTACAAAATTTATTGGGTATTTTTTAAAAAAATTATGTTTCTCAAAATATAAACATATAAAAAAATTAATTTAAATAAATATTCCTAAAAAATTCAAAAAAAAAATCATAGTAATAAGTACTTTTCTCTCACATTGGCCCCATTGAAGGTTTAGGTGATTATCATTTCACGCGAAAGTAAAATGTTAATCATTATCTTTTGAAATTGTGGTTTATGATTAATTAATTAATTAATTAATTATATAGTATGATGTTTTCATATTAAAATAATATTACATCTTCTCTATAACACGTCTAGTGAATATTAGAAAAATAAAAGATAAAATTAAGTTACAAAATCAAAAAATATTATTATTTGATTGAGAACTAAGCAAAATAAATAGCAATATAGCATGAAATTAGCAAACTAATTATAATATGTTGTTATGGAACATAAAAGACTAACTATGGTCTATTATTATATTTAAAAATATAATATAATAAAATTTCTGGGATGAAGAAGTTCACTCCTAAAATAGAGTAACATTAAATTATGGTAAATTAAGATTATTAAATCCTACTAGTTTTTATAATAATTAACTTTTGAAATTCTTGTATAAATTAAAAATGGAATTCTTTATTTCAATTTAAACATCCATTTTATCAATTGCATTGTCAAATTAAATAATTTATTCATGTCAAATTTAATTTGAATTTAATGTGATTAAATAATTTTAATTTAATCAAATAATTTAAATTTTTTAATTTCATTGAATTGTTTATAATTTGATTCATATCAAATTTGTGTCAACTGGATTATATTATATCAAGTTCAAATTGATCCATTAAATTTTTATTAAAATTATTTCATTTTTATTTATTTTTTATAAATCATATTATTTTATATTAAATATGTCAAATGATTGATATGATATATAAGTTAATAATATTAAATTATATATATATATATATATATATATATCAAAATGATACGAGTAATCAATTTCAATTGTTACCCTCTCTATTAATATAATAGTATTTTTATTAAAATATGCTTTGAAAAATATTTAAAGAGATAAATAATTGTATTTTAATATTTTAAATTGATAATTATTGTAAACATATTTTAAAAATAAAAATTATATTCATCTTAAATTAATAAACTCACTTCTAAATTCATTAAACAATAAATTTTATTTAAAAATTTAAATTTAAATATATTGTTTATATTATAATCATATTTTAATTATAAAAGAAATAAATGTTTTACTTTATTATTAATTATTTTTTAATTTTTAATATAGTTAAATATAATATAAATTTAAGATGTTAATTATTTGATTAAAATGATAAATGAATTATAATTTGAAATAATTAAAAAAGAAAAAATATATATTAATTGAGGTAGGAATAGAGTATTTAAAATAGAATTAAAAAGCATAGACTTTGTAAAATGTGAATGATAATGGTGTGGAAATGAATGGAGGTGGAAAAAGGGTTGAGGAGGATTGGTTGAAGGAGGAAAGTGTGTAGTCAAATGGTTGCTGTATTTTAAGGGGCAATTAGATTGAGAAGACCAAAGCCTCCACTTTCCCCATAAAAATTGATTATTTTGTTGCTTTGAAGCATTACTACCTAAACCATTTCCCTCTTCTAATACCCTTTTCCTACCTTTGCTTCTTCTACATTCAAACCTCTTCCAATTTTCATATGTATATATATATATATATCATCTTCTCATTAGTATAAAAATTCATTGGATGCTTCACTTTAAAATTTATCCATCTCGATCGATATTATTATGATCTTTATCAATTATTAATATTTCAATTAAATTTGTAGATTTTAATTATTAAAAGAATTTATGCATTTTGATATATGGTGAATATTAGTTTTTCCTTTAAACGCATGTCTCAATTAAAGATAATTTGCAATGATAATGATGTTCTCTTTTTTGTTTTTTCTTTAAGTGAAGAAAGGAAACAAAAATTAAAAATTAAATGATTACAAAAAAAACAAAATATAAGAGACCCTTAAACCATACAAAGCCCATATGACAATTCCATCAAAACCAGAAACTGGCAGCCTTCACAAGGCAACCTCACCACCAGTCATTTTAACCTGGGTGATTTTAGAAATTAGTAAAAATAAAAAAAAATGACAATATTTTAAAATCATTATATAAATATTTTCAGGTTTTAATAGTGTTTCATATATGATCATCAAATATTTAAAATAAATTTATTACACATAATTTCATTTTCAACAAAATTTTGATTTTGTTATTCTTCATATGTTTATAAAATTATTAATTATTTTTTACAATAATTTTAAATTTTTTTTATCATTTTCTTAAAAAGAAATTATATCAAATATTATTTTTGAAATAAGTTTTATTATTTTTGCACTCTCTTTCCCCTTCTTCTTTTCTTTTATTCTACTTCCTTTTTTTTCTCCTGATTTTTGATTGCATTTTTGTTATCTGTTGGTATTTAATTTTATATATTTATCATATAATATAAATTAGTATATATATTTATTATTATATATCATTTATTATATATATATTATCAATTTATATTATTATATATATTCATATATATATATATATATATATATATATGATATATGTATGTATTTATATATATCTATAACTAGTACAATACATAAATTTAAAAAGATTTAACAATAAAAATATCAATAAAATAGATAATAAATTCAAAAATAAAAAATACATAATTTATTTTGATTTTCTTGCATCTGTTAACCTTTTAATTGATAGTCATAAGAGATCACTAGAACAGGGATAATGAAAATAATCCATAATAATAACAATAATGAATATAATAATATGATATTTAAATTATTATGATTTTTCATAATATAAAAGATAAAATAGAAATGTTAAAATTGATTTGATTAAAAACATATCTAATTAATCAATAAAATATACATAATATATTTTATTAAAATAAAATTATAAAGTATGATATTTATGTAATTATCTTGCAACTATCACTTCCATATTCCGCTTTATAAAGGGGAAAAAGGAACAATATTCGATAGGAACAGCTAAGAATGGTATGCTTTTGAAGGCAATCCACATTCAATTAAAAAAGTACTTTAATTAAATTTAAATTTGATTTTCAAAGTTTAATTTGTAATATTTATCCTCGAATTATACATGAAAATAAATTTAAATCGTTTAAATTTTTTTCAACAAAAAATACTTAAATATTATGAAACAATTAGCTTATAAATAATCATTTCAATAAAAGCTTAAATAAGATAATTAAATATTTAACTAAACATTAAAAGTTATTGTCCTTTTACAAAAAAATGGAGTGTACTAATGTGAAATATATTTAAAAGATAACCTCCAGTTTGTAAAAAAGTTAATTTATGAGTTTAAATAAAAATAAATATCAATGAATTTAAGATTTATTCATTTATAGAATGAAATTTAAAATTAAATTTGAGCTTGATATATCATATACATATTAAAAGTAGGAAGAGAGAAGTGAAAATACAAGTCTACTCCTCCCTTCTTTAATTTTAATAATTTAAAGATAAATATTATTTTTTAAAATTTATCAAAAATAAATATAAAAATTAATCTAACAAATAAAAATAATAAAATAATAAAAGATAATGAAATCCCTGTGGAATTGGCAATACGTGTATGATTTATAGTGGTTCGACACTAACTCTTACCTACGTCCATTTCTCCTAAGTCTTCCACTTAAGGTTCCATTAATCTCAATCAACCAATACAATAAAAGGATTCCACAATTGAATCATAACCTCAATGTTTTCAGGCTCACACTCAAATCTTTACAATGATTACAATCTCACATCAATTAAATCTTAAATATAAATTAATGTCCTAAGCATTAATCTCACACCAACCCACAATTACAAAACCTAACACTTAGGTTGTGGGAATACAACACAACGAGAGTTTACAATGCTAGAATCACAGTACAACAAGTGGACTTACTTGTAATTAAAGATTGAAGCTCAAAGGATGCTTTGCTCAGCAAAACTAGTTGTTAGAAAATGAATAAACTGTCACACCCGCGTTTGACACCCTAGGAGTTTTGGTATTTTTATGTATGATTGCTCGGATGTATACGTATATGTATACATGTTTTGGTATAATTGCATGCATATGTGCTTTGTATTTTGTGACTGTGTGTGCGTCGTGATGACGTGTTCTGCTGTGTATTGGTATGTGTTGTGGGTGTTTCAGGTGGCTCGGGAGAGTATTGGAGTGTGAGAAGCAAGGATTGGAGAGTGGTACGGACGTACGAGATTCATACGGTCGTACCGAGCAGGGGAAGTAAGGGGTCTAGGGCTCCTGGAGGCCATATGGGCGTACCAAGGAGTAGTCCGGCCGTACGCGTGCTTGCAGGAATTCAGGTTTGCCAGGAGAGTTGTGGACGTACGGGCGTACCAAAGTTGGTATGGGCGTACCGTCCCTCGCAGGAAGTTGGGTTTGTCAGGCTTTTTAGGTTGGTAAGGGCGTACGGGTGGTGGTACGGCCGTACGTGACTTAAGTTGGGCTTTTTAACAGATAAACATCAACCTCTTTCCTTATGTTCTTTCACCCTAAACCTTTATAAACGTCTCAAAACCCTAAGAAACACCAGGAGAAGGGTTCCTAGGCACCGGGATAGTGCGAGAGTGTGGAGTAGAGGCTAGAGCTCGTTAGAGACGGGACTACGGGCTTGTGATAGCAGTCTTCTTCCTCCAGGTTTGTGCTAGTGAGTTATGTTTGTGTTATGGTTTAGCTTCTTTTCTTGTTCTACGACCTTGTAAGGCCTAGAACAGATGTCTAGGGAATGAGTCCCCAATGTTTGAGCCTGTTTATATGTTGTGTGCTTGTGATTGTGACTCTTGGTTCCGAGAAGGAACATATGTTATGGCTCTTGGTTCCAGGAAGGAACGTGCTTTGTGATTATTGAATGTTTGGCTTGTTAGATTGTTATGTGGCTTGTTCATGAATTATGAATGATGGCATAGCATAGCATGGTGAGGGGATGAAATAAGGGTGGCGATATGAAGGTACGAGATGTACCGGTATCTATCAATTAGGGGGTGAGATGCTCCTACTGGTGCGAGAGGTACCAATATTAATTGATATGATATGGGGGTGAGATGCTCCCAGAAAAGAGTGCAAGAGGCACCAAACTGAGGGCAAGTGCATAGTGTTATTGAGCATTCAGGATTGTATGGTTAGGCAGAGATTGCCAGTATGCATGCTAGGCAGAGAGTGCCGGTATTGCTTATGGTACTGTTGTTTGGCTGTGTGCCGTATGTTTGGCTGTGTGCCTTATGATTGGCTGTGTGCCGTATGATTGGTTGTGTGTCGTATGGTTGGCTGTATGCCATGTGGATTGACTTGCGTATGTGTGTTACGTGTTGTATGTTCCTAACACCACTGAGATTATTCTCAGCGTTTATCATTCAATGAACGTAGGTCCGAGTTCAGAAGGTGAGCATCAGGATTAGAGGTACAACAGCTGGTTCGTGGACTTCTGGACGGACTCCTGCGGCTTGTATATTTATGCATAGTCCTTTTGTATTTATAGTTAGCAGTATACTAAATGTATTGTATAAGAATCCATGTATATCCAGGGGTTTCTAGTTATATATATATATCTTTCTATTATTGGATTTTTATACGAGCATTAAAGTTTAAAATCCCTTGTAGTATAATTATTGTTTTCCTGAGACGGGAGAGCGATGGTTATGCTACGGGATCATGTCGTCACCCCTTAGGTCTTGGGTCGGGGTGTGACATAAACAATGTATGTTTTGTGAATAAATCCGTTAGAAAGGGTTTAAAACCTTTCTGGGAAGTCGCGTACAACCATACCAAATATGGTATGCTCGTACCGATTTAAAAAGGCACAATTTAAAAATATATGGGGACTAGGTACGACCGTACCACATATTGGTACACCCGTACCAAAGCAATTTTCATAACAAGCAAAATTTCTGAGAGTAATGGTACGCCCGTACCAAAATAATTTTCTTAACAAGCAAAATTTACTGCAAGCAACTATACGCTCGTACCAACCCTTGGTACGCCCGTACCAACCCTTGGTACGCCCGTACCAAACTCAAGAAAACAAAGTTAACTTGGTACGGTCAGCCGTATGCCCGTACCACACAACAAAAAGAATTGGTGGGCCCGTACCAATACTGGTACACCCGTACCACACACAGAAGAATAGTTTTAATTTACAAATAATTTAAATTGACTCACACAAAACACACATATCAAAATCATGGGTCTAATAGATAAATACTACTAATTTTATTTATATTTATTAATTACTTATTGTTTTATAATTTATATTTGAAATCCTATTGAAAGTATGGCAACACGTGTATAATTTATTGTGGTTCGATATTAACTCTTGCCTACGTCCACTTCTCCTAAGTTCTCAACTTAGGGTTCCACTAATCACAATCAATCGATTACATAAAGGATTCCTTAATCAAATTCTAACCCCAGTGTTTTCAAGCTCACACTCAAACCTTTATAATAATAGCAATCTCATAGCAATTAAACTCTCAAATACAAGTTAATGCCCCAAGTATTAATCTCACACCAACCCACAATTACAAAACCCAACACTAGATTATGGGAATACGATACAAAGAGAGTTTACAATGCTAGAATCACAATACAACAAGTAGACTTACTTGCAATTAAAGATTGAAGCTCAAAGGAAACTTTTCTCTACAAATTTAGCCGTTAGATGTGAAATATACAATGTGTCTTGTAAAAATAAAATTATTAAAAAGGGTTTAAAGCCTTTCTGAAAAGTCACGTACAGCCGTACCAGACATGGTACGCCCGTACTGATTTAAAAAGATATAATTTAAAAACATACGAGAACTAGGTACGACCGTACCATCTATTAGTATGCCCATACCAAAACAATTTTCTTGACAAGCAAAATTCCTGCAAGCAATGGTACACTTGTACCACCATTGATATGCCCGTACGAAAACAGGTTTCCGGACAAACCAAATTTCTTGCAAGCAACGCTCGTACCAAACCTTGAACGCCTGTACCAAACTCAAGGAAACAAAGCTAACTTGGTACGGTCAGCTGTATGCCCATACCACACAACAAAGCAAATTGGTATGCCCATATCAAATATAGAAAAATGATTTTAAATTGCAACTAACTTAAATTGACTCACACAAAACGCACACATCAAAATCTTAGGTTTAATAATCTTCCCTTTTTTGATGTTGGTAATTAATTTAAGTTCAATTTGCAAAAATATACTCAAAAATTTTAGATTTGAAAATTTTTAGAAATCTCCCCCTTTATTTTAGAATTCATGCCATGAAATATCAAGTAATTAATCAAGCACAAAGGAAAAGAGAAAAACTCAAAAATCAGAGTAAATTGTATAACGTATAATCAGAGCAATATATATAATTGTATGATCAAAGCATAAACAGAAACATATGATCAGAGCAATATATATAATTGTATGATCAAAGCATAAATAGAAACATATGATCAGAGTATTATCCAATTCAGTCATAATCAAAGCAAATGATAATAAACAACAATAAGAATAAACAAGATAGGATAATGAACTGAATAAACATAAAATATCATATAAACTTAAAAAATATCTAAATATCCAATACATTGATCAGAGCAACACTGATATAAACTCAAAATATCCAATACACTGATTAGAGTAATAATGAAAATGACATAATAAAGAAAATAAAAAAATTAATCAATAAATATAGAAACTAGACCTAAATCCAAAACATTTAAGACATCTCCCCCTTTGACAATATCAAAATAATCACTGTGGGTCCTGAGGAGGAGGTGGACTTGGTGGAGGAATAATAAATGGGTCTAGCATAAAACTGATGGAGTGTAGAGTATCTGTAGTAGTCGTCTGAAACTCGTGGAACTCTACGATGAGCTGATCGTAGCGCTGATCTAGAGAATCAATGTGTTGACAAATATAAGCAAGCTACTGATCAACCTAGTCAAAATGTCACTCAAAATCATCTAAACAATCAAGTCGAGTGATGATAACAGTAAGCTGCTGGGAGATAGAATCAATGGATGCAGCAGCCACTGGAGTAGGACTGGAAGTAGCAGCTGAAGCAGGAGGATCAGGAATAGCAGCAGATGAGGAAGATCCAGCCTGGAAATAACACTGTTGTTTGCAACTCAAAGTCGCTTGGCGTGTGGCATCAGGAGAATTAAACTCAACACGAAACTCTACATGAGTATCCTCGGGATAGGCACCTGCAGGTGCCGATAAATCTCTATAGCTTGTCATCCATAGAGCAAAATAGTATCATTGGGAAGACCCGATGATTGTAAGTGATCAAGTTGTTAAGAGATATACTTAGCATGGATGACGTACTCATCATCAGAAGTATGTTTAGGGAGCATCGAATGCTTAATGAATGACATATCAAGGTTCAAACCTTTCGGTCCGAGAGTAGGTGAAGAAGCATGAAAGGAATGTAGCTGGTGGCAGATATAGTGAATGATAGGACTGAATAGGATAGCCCTGCTTGTCACACCCAGCCTATACCTGGGGTAACATGCTCCCGTAGCATAAGTATCGATCCTCCCCAAAGGAAGAACCGCTACTGATACCACAAGGGATACATCATCTCTAACATCTATTTAGGTTCGTATGGGTACACGTCCCTGTATTAGGTGATGAAAAGAAGTGACAGCGTGATATACATATATTAGACATATCGTACCCTAGATAAACAACCATTCACTCATGCGATTCGCGTCAGCACGTAACTCAATTATATTATATACATATGTTATTAGTCATACAATAAGGCTCATATAATTCCTACACAATTACACTACCAAATACAGAGTAGACTACTGCCACTAGGATCAATAAAACTACTCTAACAAAAATGAATTGGATTATTCCTCTAGGGTCTCGTACCACTTTGAGAAGGATCTTCTCTGCTGACGACCTCTATCACTGCTTCTCTGACCGCTCTCCTAAGGGCTCTAAACCTACGTTCATCAAATGATAAATGCTGAGTATAAAACTCAGTGATGCTAAGGAAACATAAATCAAATACACAGGTATAACTCGATACACAGCAACTATCGTAAGCATCAGATATCAAACATCTCAATTCATCAATAGCATCATCATACTGACCTTTATAGCACACGTTTCTATTACATGCAATGCAAATGTAGCTATGCCTTACATTCTTCCTCATTCTCATTTCACTCATTCACTCTTGTTTTCCTGTAATTGTGCACATTCCTTTCGCACATACTGGGTCCCTGTAGGTACCGGTACTCATCTCCCGAAGGAGGGCATATAAACATGTGGTGCTTTGCTTTTCCTACTGTAGGTCTTGAGACTCATCTCCCTTTAGGGAGGGTAATAACTTAAATGATTCCATTAGGAATCTCATCATTATTTGACCCAGTATGCCCAGAGCTTTTAGCTCTTCTCTCATCACTCCCTTTCCTTTCTCCTTCCTTAGCTCCATGCATGCCATACAAGTACTTATGCATGTTTAACTCATGAACTATCCTCATTTCATCATAGATAAATGATAATATGCATCAAACATTAGCATACCTCAAGTGCCTATCATGATCATCCCGAGTCTTTGAGTACACCAAGATATCATCGATGAACACGACTACAAATTGATCTAAATAATCTATAAAAACCATGTTCATTAATGCCATAAAAGCTGCTGGAGCATTTGTTAATCCAAACGGCATTACTAGGAACTCGTAATGACCGTAACGAGTCTGGAAAGCTATCTTCACGACACTCCCATCCTTGACCCGAAGTTGGTGGTATCCCGATCTTAAGTCAATTTTAGAAAATATCACGGCATCTTTCGGCTGATCAAACAGATCATCAATACGTGGCAAAGGGTATCTATTCTTGATTGTCACCTTGTTTAGTTGCCTGTAGTCGATACACATTCTCATTGTCCCATCTTTCTTCTTTACAAACAAGACTGGTGCACCCCATGGTGATACACTCGGTCTAATGAAACCCTTATCAATCAATTCCTGTAACTGTATCTTCAATTCTTTCAATTCCAGTGGAGCCATACAATACGGTGTCATAGAGATCGGCTTGGTACCCGATAACACTTCTATCTCGAATTCCACCTCTCTTTCTAGCGGTAACTCTGGTAATTCCTCTAGAAATACATCGGGAAAAGCACATACCGTTGGAATATTGGTTAACTGTATTCCCCTCTATCTCACGTCTGTTACATGTGCCAATATCGCATCGCAACCCTGTACTAACAATCTCTGAGCTGCCATAGCCAAAATCACTCTGGCAGTTACTGACGGCATATTACCTCGGATCACAATCATACCCTGTTCTGGATGTTGCAGAGTCACTGTCTTCTAATGGCAATCCATCATTGCTCTGTACTTAGCCAATCAATCCATTCCCAAAATAATGTCATACTCACGGAACGACATCTCAACCAAGTCCGACAGGAAACACAGATTATGTATACACAAAGGACACTGTTGATACACCCTATCAACTACTACATCCCTTCCTAATGGACTCGATACCGCTATCTCATAGCCTAATCCCTCACATGGTATAGTAAGTAAGCAAGCAAATCCCATATTAATGTAAGAATGCGAAGATTCGAGTTCAAATAAAACCAACGCATCATGACCAGAGATAAGAATATTACCGATCACTACATCTGAGGCACGCTGATCATCCCATTGCACTAAACTATACACTCGAGCTGGAGCCCCAACAATCTGATTTATGGACCCCTGACTAGTGGCATGACCTCCTCCATCTTGGCTTCTCCCTCTGCCTCTGCCTCTCTCAGGACCTCAGAAATTCCCAGTATTAGGTCAAGCTATCGGACCTTGTTGATAAGATCTCCCTTCTGGTGCAGTGTGCACAGGCATATCATATCGTGCGGGACACTCCCTAGCATAGTGGCCAACTCTCCCACAACGATAACACAAGTTGGTACCCATCTGACAAGCTCCATGATGTGCTTGGCCACAAGTACAATATAAACTTGGTTCCGTACTAGAATGATCACTGTGCGATGAGGGTCTCCCACTATGTACTTGCTGGAATGGAAAAGGTCTAACATCACCTGGTCGTGGAGAAAAGGAGCCTCAGAACTTACCCCTCTTCTAATACCCCGATGAAGAACTCGAGCCTCTGAATGATCTCCTCAACGACTCTGAGCGGACATTCTCCTCTAATATCGTTTGCTCTTGGTTCAAGGCGTTAGCCATCAATGCCAAAAAATCTGTGTAGTTAAAACCCTGAACCAATGTTCGAAGCCAGAAATTCAAACCCTGTTCAAATCTTTTACATCTCTCATGACCCGAAGTCAGGATGTTGGTCGCATAATAGGCCAACCGGGTGAACTCCCTCTCATAGACCGCAACCGACATGTCTCCCTATTTCAGGTTGAGGAACTCATCCAAATTCTGATCCGTATATGCTGTAGGCATATATTTCTAACGAAACTCTCTTTGAATGTCATCCCAAGTCAGCACGGGAGGGTCTGCCATACTCTGCGGAATGGTCTTCCACCATTCGTATGCATCTTCTTGTAAGATGGAAATTGTATACTCAAACCTGGCCGCCTCGGGGCACTTCAACTGACATATAACTCTCTGTGTCTTCTCTAACCACATTTTTGCCTCATATGGATCCGTTGTACCCATAAAATCAGTGGCACCATACGATCTCAACTTGGTAAAGTCTAACTTATATTCCTCTCTTGGTGCTGGCGGAGGTGGAGCTGGAGTAACATGCATAGTCTGAACCTGAGCTTGTAAATACTGAAGAAACTGAGCAAACTGAGCTGCTATCGGATCAACTGTCGAAGCATCAGCTCTGTCAACCCGAGGTGCTCTTTCACTGGGTCCCCCTTGTTCCTCCTGTCTCGGCTGTCTCTCCACTTTATCCCCTATACCGGACGTGCCCTCCTAGGGATTAAAGTTATCCCTTCCTTCCTTACCCACTATCATAGCCCGATCCGTCATAGAGCCAAACCTGTGCCATAATAACATAACTTATAATAGTCAGCAGCTGTAAGGACTGGCAACTCCCCATGTGTAGCCTACTAATCATTGGCAGTAGTCCTAACTGACAGACAAGGTACATGGCGAGCTAAACCATAGCTCTGATACCACTAAAACATGTCACACCTAGCCCATACCTAGGATAACATGCTCCCGTAGCATAAGTATCGATCCTCCCCAAAGGAAGAACCACTACTAATACCA
>CANYBF010795266.1:0-14213 GCA_948192965.1 Dalechampia spathulata
TAATTCATCAAATATCGTACTTTCACTAATTAACTTAATTAAATAAGATAATAACACTTCATCGCTAAATATAATAAAATCTTCTAATCACAATAAAATACCATACTATCACTAATTAACATAATTAGTAATAGCACATCATCATAATTCAATGCTTTAGGCATGATAATTCATCAACTTAAATATTCATGCATTTAACAATTCTGAAATAAAATAAAATAAAATAAATAATCTCTACTCATCAAAAATTCATAGATTATGCAATGTAATTATAAAATTTCCAAGCTATGTGTGTGCAGGCATGACATATATCAATTTAATGCTTAATTGTTCACTCAATTATCCAATAATTTCATTTATGATATCATCATTCCCTATTATGACATCATAAATCAAAATCACAAATTTTACTTTTCTAATATTTTTATATCATTATATACCTTTACAAATGTATTATCAATCCATAATTAATCATTCTTACTAAAATTAAAACCATAATTAAGCTTATTCGCTTACATCATGCTTACATCATCAAGGTTCATTTATGACATCATAAATGAAATTCCAAATTCGATTTTACTTTCTTTTCTATATCATAAATCTTATATTAAATCAATCATCTTAGGCAAACATATTTCAATATACTTATTTAATATTCCATTATTCACTAATCCATAATTATTTCTATACATATATATATTATACGTACATTTTTTTTCATTCGTATAATTCATTTATACGATCCTTAATCACACTTAATTTATAAATTATTCATACTCCAAATACAATCATAATTTATCTTAATTCCTCAATTGCATACATTTCCATGCATATGTAAATATTCTTACCTCGATATATGTGCATTTAATCGATTGACCCAATTTTACCTGTTTAAACTTATTTTTTGCATTCGACTTAATCTACTATTAACTTATCATCATTTCTTAATTCTGATAGATATTTCCTATCGTTATCATTTCATTTATAATTTTCATCTCGAAATGCACATTTTTCATAATTTCACATTATCGTCAAATTTCTGATCGTATAGGGTATAATTCATCACCCTATTCAATTATACTTTTCTCTCTAAAAATGATGATGTGACAAAACATACTTGATTGACTTCATATATATGAAATAAGTTAATAATTAAATATTGATATATTTAATGTTATTAGACCTGAGACTAAGTATAAATAACAGAAGAATAATTAAGTTAGAATATAATTTATATGGTTACTGATTATAAGATGAGTTAATTAAGGATTTTAGTTAACTGATATTAGTTTTTGATAATGATAAGTGATATGAGGTTAAGTATAAATTAATAGAGTTTTAAGATACTACTAAAATATGATTGATATCAGAATTAATTAAGAGAATACTGTTTAAATTGCTAACTTGTCTTAAGAAACAAGATTATTAAGAACCTGTTAACGGGAAATTAAGAGAGAACTGTTTATTACATGACTAAATGAATTCTGATCCTAGATATATTCCTATATGCTTAAGATATTATTGAACTTAAATTGATAATAGAAGTTATGATTAGACAGGAATAGTAATAAGAAACTATTAGAACTATATAAACAAGGTATTAAGAGGTAATCAGTAATATGATATTGACTGATTTAAGCTAGCATATAGTTAAGACTGTTATATTAAATTATGACTTAACAACAATTGAATTTCAACAGAATCTTAATTAAGTTACAAATGATAAATATAATACGGATTAGAGTTTAATGATAACAGTTTAATAAATAGTTGATTAAATATAAGCTGTTGGTAAAATACTTGTATATTTATTAAGTGGAGATAAGAATTTATTTTTAAATAATAAGGAATAATCTTTAATAAGAGGTGAATATTAGGCATAAAACTTAAGGAAACACATTAGAAATGACATTGATTTATTCAGTGGTATATAAATATAAAAATGATAAAGGATGAATTTAATTACTAATAAAAGATTAATATTGATTTTGAAATTGGTAAATCAGTGGAAAATATTCATGAATCACCCAAGGATATTAACAAAGGGAAGGACATATCAGGTTTGTGCTAGTATGTTTGAAGTCCTCAATCATTAAGTGATCAAAGAGGCAAAGGTTTGGTAATGCAATAGCATTACATTATTATAACAATTTGAATTTAATTATGCATCATATATATATATATATATATCATGAACATAAAGTATTCAACATAAACATGATATAACATGACATGGTGAAATAAGGAGAAAAATAATATGATATAATATAAGAAAAAGGCTAAATGATTATACTGGGCACAATGATATAAATTCTTACGGGAATAAAATAATATGTTATCCTGATATGAAAGAAACAGAATTGAAAAGGAAGATGTTAAATGAGCTTATATGTATAGAATCAAAGCTATGTTATAATGAAAGACCCAATAATGCGCATTTAAATGGAAGGATAGGTCAAAGAATAAGAGGAAGAATGCATAGCATAAACGCATTCTCATAAATATGCACTGTTCATAATTCATGACATACAATACAATATGATGTGAATTCATAGTATGATTAAATGATATATTAACTTCACTTGAACACTTATTATGGTTGGAATTTCATCATATTTTAAGATAGTCATGCTAAATGGTTCATACATATATGACATGAAACACAAATGAAATAGACATGCTGTTTTGAAGTATATGGCATAATGTTCACTTGGCATCAACATGTCATGAAATATAAATACCTTAAGTTTTTTTAAATGTTATAATTAATGGATTATATGATTAATTATATTACATGTTATAACTATCACCACTGGGTTTATACTCAGCATTTGTCAATTGATAAAAGCAGAACCAAGCAAAGTCGTAGAACCAAAACATCAGTAAAACAGCTGGACATATCAACAGTTTATTGGTAAATGGTTTAAGTTTCCTTCAGACTTCTATCTTTATACATTTTCATGCAACTACTTAAATAAAGTACTCTGGCAGCAATTAAAGTAAGTTTGGCAAAACTAAAGATATGTAAAATATTAATGTATGTATATTATAACTCTGATGACATGATGACATAATTATTATATTATATTATAACTTGGGACAATAAATGTTTTGGATTAATATGAGTTTGCATGCAAGTTATATGTATAAATAATAAATATATAAAAAAACAAAAAAAAATTTTATGGAATGAATGGAATCCTTGGTAGGATAATTATTGACTTCCTCGTTTAGGAAGTTAATAATCATTGTACGGGAGCATGTTACGCAGCCAAAAGACGTGACAAAGGAACGTAAGGAAGGGAATTGAATGTTTTAAGTAATGAGAATGGTACTAAGGCACAGGGAACCAAGGCAATTCAATGGGCTAGTGGGCATAAGGATGCTTGAATGATTAGTGTTCCGCAAAGATTCTCTGTAAGATTTGACTCATTTGTTCTACCAGATTTGACTCCACACTCCATTTGATGCGAGCTATCTTGGACGTTATTTTTAATAACGTCTATAATCCATTTTACCCAGTCAGTATGCTATATAGGATGGGATGCCTCTTTGACTAGCATCCCATTGATGCTTTATCCTATGATCAGAAATACTTTTATTCTTACATTAAACTTGTAAAATATTTTTTTTTGAATCAAATCAAGAAAATGCCTGAACATAAGTTATGTTCATCATGAATTTTCACTCTCACATACACACCAAGTCATACATGACTCGTGTTCAAGGGAACACGAGTCATGTCCCTTGCATTTCATCTTAGTTTCACTTTATTTCCTTCCCTTGAGCCTCACATGACTTGTGTAAGGAGGAACACGAGTCATGTTCCTTTCATGATCATTAAAATTACCTCCCTTTATCTTCCACAAGCTCCATATGAGTCATATATTGCTTAACACGACTCATATGACTCTTTTGGGTCATGATTTCCCCTCTTTTGCTAACTGTAGGATCAATTAATCATAAGGTTAAGATGCATTTATCTTTTTAAATGGTTTAGGGGGTTTTAGGCACACAGAATGTGAGATTTAAGTATTGAGCCATAGATAGATAATTAAGTTAGGGTTTTAAGAAAATTGAGAGGAAACTAGACTAATTTTATATGGATTTAATTGCTAATCTTCTCTTATGTATTCTTTTTTTTGATATAGCCTTTCATCAAGACGTTGAGGAAGCAACTATTGGATTGGTAGAATTGAGAAGAGCAGAAGAGAAAGTAGTAACAGAATTGTTCAAGTTTCTCCTTATCTTTATCTTTTTCTATTTTAGTTTTGAACTCTTTATGGTTGTAATTTCTTTAATTATGATTTTCTTTCACTTTATTCATTTTCCAATTATGGTTTAATAGTAATTGGTAAGGATTGGATGTTATTTGAATAAAATTATTCCTTTCCATTAGTAATTTGATATTTCTTCATGTTCTTAAGCTGATTTTCTTGCTTGTATGTTTAATTGTTAGAAATGGCCCTTTTAACATACAAAACATTAATTAATTATATTAATTACTTTAAAAGAAGATTTAACTTAACTAAATGAACTTAAGAACATCGAATTATACCTACCTAAACATATGAGTTAATTAATTTGGAAGCATAAAGTTTGGAAATTGAACTCAATTATTAAAGTTAACCTAACAGCCATAAAAGTAGGGTGTTAGTGTCACACCCCAAGTGACGAGACATGCTTCTATAGTGTAATTACAAATCCCCTAAAATGGAAAATTAATAATTACCCTATAATGGATGCTTAACCTTTTTTTTAAAGAAGAATTTACGTCAATAATACTAATGGTAACATACATAAGTGCACCATTAATGAACATTAACAATCCTATATATATATGAGCCATAATGTATTACTAATATTCAACTTATATCATAAACAAAACTATGCTTAACATATATAACAATAAGCAAACCATGCCAAGTTATAATATTCGATTATAAAAACCTTTAATGGTATTGCTATAATTATACACATTAAAAATCATAATTATTTTACTGCCAAAATAATAAAAGAGGAAATTGCATAAATCTCAAGGTCTAACTAAACCTCTGAACCAGCTGCTAACAACACTAACCTACGTGCTCTCCCATGACACTAGTGTCTGCATTCATCAAATGATAAACACTAAGAAAAATATCAATGGTGATAGTAAAAGAAATGATCACAAGCAACAAAATGAGCAAGTAATAACATTAAAATCATCGTTCCAACATAAAATAGATTAATTTAGAATTTATCAAGTCCTATATCTTATAACATTCCTTACTTGTGATCTCAGTCGTACAATCATCATACAACCTTAATTAAATGCAGTATGCTTGTAAAACATCCATTTATAACATTTCCCTCTCAAATCCTATATATTAAAATACAATACATATGATGGAATATGCCATTAAAACTGTAATGATGTATTGCACTCTCCCTATGTATTGCACTCTCCCTCTAATTTTCTTGTATCAATCCCTCTGCCTTTATGATTGTGCACAATCCTGTATTGGGTCCAATAATGTACTGGTACCTTTGGTTCCCATAAGAACATATCGTATTTATATACATATAACTCTATGATTTCTTGAGGAAATCCAACTATGTGACCTAGTACGTTTCAATAACCAAATATGTTCAAGCTTTATAACCATCTCTTCCTTATACCTCCATATTATCATGTAATGTCATGGTTATGTAGGAATACATGAATGTACATGTTATGATGCGTAGGTACACTTTATGCTATGTTATGAACATTTAATAAGTTATATATCATCATGCTTTTATGAAAAGTTCCTTAAAAGGACCAATTATTGGTCAAGGAATACTAGCACAAACCTACTATAGACTTGCTCTTATCCAAGCGTCTCGATGATGGATGTAATTCCTCCTTTGAAACATCTATAACATTGTAACATATTCACTTTTAATAAGAACAGTCATATAATGTACATCGGCAATCCACACTGCCCCAATTACAACCCATTCATGTGTATAGTCTACATAATTCAAGCATTCATAAGAGAACCCCCTAATCTCACTTAATCAAATCATGAAATGTATCCATATATAGTCCCTAAATACAAGAATATAACCCATCATTCAAGTGTTCCAAACAAGATCATATGGAATATAATACAAGCAGTTAAAATAAAATACAACATCAAGTGCAAAAACATTCTACCTAAAAAGAACAGTCTACCTTGCATGAATATTTAGGCTAATAAAACATCTTAGAACATAACAAACTTTACACCAATGGAAACTAGATTCAAATATCTTTCTAACCATACATTACATGCTATAAAACTCATCTATTAAGGCCTCCAAAACCTAAATTGCTGAAAGCTACCTTGGAGTCTGAAAACAAGCAAAATTATCCCCTTTATGCATTACATGCACAACTCAAAGCAACAAGGCATGAAACTTGGCTAAAATGATGGTAGTAACCTACTTAGAATAGGGCACATCTATATGCAAAATATCATTAAGTAATGTGACTCAAAACAATCCTTTAACAAATGCATTCCACTCCATAACACATAAAAACGTCATTTTTAGCATATAACTAACTTGTACCATTTTGCCCTTACTATAACTCATTCATTTATTAACTTTTAATGTATGAAAATGTTGTCCTAAGTCATAACTAAAACCCACTTTCTCACTTTTGCAATTAGGTATCCCTAACTCATATGATACACAAAAGTTACATAAGTTATCCAATACCTTTAAATGCTGCCTTATTCAAACCTCATGCATACCTTCCCCATTAAGCATCTAAACCACCTTAAAATTGTATCATACAAAAAATACACATGTATATACATGTTACACATATACCTAAGTGCAAATGACCAGCAAACATGCACTTAAACACACCTTAAGGTAATGTATATACAAGCTCAACAAGTATGCACCAAGGTCATTTACAAGCAGCCTTTACAAGGAAATTCAGCCTCATCAAGCCCCTAACCCTCATGAATAAATCTTAACAGAAATATACAACTTCATAACATATAATTCAAGCATGCCATACCATAAATTAGGCAGCCACAGTCACATAAACACCTAATAAACATAAAAGCCAAATGTTGCCAATTAGGAGCTCTAAGTGGAACCTCATGCAAAACACCACTTAAACACCTCTCAAGCATACCAATTAATCACCAAATCATACATTAAACATCATTCCATTAAGGGATCATTCCTACAGCCATGGAGAGTGCTCATTCAAACTTAGGGTAGCAACAAAATAACATAAAACCTCAAATTATAAGTCAAGCAACACCAAACCACAACCTCCTCCATTAAAAGCAAATTAATTTAGTTTCTTAGTAACCATCCTCCATCAAAAGCACACACAAAATCACTCACTCAAGAACCTCTATATCCACATAACCAGCCATGGCTTTACCCCATAAAAATCATAAGAAAAGCAACATCAAAGAAGATACATGCACAAGAAGAGGAAAAAGGGGAAGCAACTAACTAAATTCATATTTTACTTACCTTTAATTACCAACCCTAGAGGATTTCAGTTTCCAAGCTTAAGAAGAGAGGAAGAAGAAGAAAGGTTCCATTACCTTTGAGTGTTTTAGAAGTAGGAAACCATTCTATATAATATTAAAATAAGAAGGGAAAGAAAATATAAGTTTAAGCCTACATTTTTGACTTTTATCACCTAGACCAATCAAGTGTTACCACCTAGCATGTATTACCATCCTAATACATATACATACTTATACATATATAGACATATGACATACTAACATATAAGACATTAAACCATTATTCTATAGTATTCAATTAGGCAATAATCCAAAATCATTAAACAACACACTAATACATACTATAAATACAAATTAATATTTGCTACATATACAAATCCATAATATGCATGTATACCTCATTATAAACATACATGGAGGCATGTACACTAAGAATTCAACAAGCATTCATCACAAACAACACTTTACGCAACATAAGAGGTATTTTCCCAAAAGCCTCATTTAAGCACGTTAAACACTTCCTATGTAACATTTAGTTTAAAAATATTTTTCTTTCATCAACTTTACATACTTTCTTATCATTAAACATTCATTTCCAGTTCATACCATAATTTCATTTAGAAGCATGCTTACTCATTCATTACACATATGATCAATGCACTATAATACGCTAAGTGTGTGGATGTGATAGTTAGCTTGATTTTGGTAGGTAAAATCTCTTTTGATAAAAAAACTTTACATTAAAGCATTGCTTTGAGGTTGGTAATTAAATTATTAATGGAAGGTTTTGTTTATGTCCATGTTTATCCATCCCTATCATTAATATGCATATTATGTATACTATGATAGTTAGTAATTTATTTGATTAAATGAACTATATCTTATAATTGAATGTTGAATTGCTTAAATAATTGATAAAATTGATGACTAGTATTTTGACTACCTTTGGTCCCAATGAACAATACCTTTATATTGCAGTTGCGACCTGTACTCATGCGGTGGCATGATTACAAAATAAGGATTATAAATTTTAAAACTTGTTGATTTACCATGCATGCTAAGATAGAACTATTTATATGCCAATAATCTATTAAGTTCAATTTATAGTTTTTGTATGAATTTTTTTACATCTAATAAGTATTTTGTGTGATTCTATGAAATATAGTTATTGAGTATTTAAATATGAGATATAAGATTATGTGATACAAGGTTCAATATTACATATTATATGTACACCATCTAGTCTTCCCTAATTATTTAACTTTACATTACTTGTGAAAATTATATGTGTTTTGTGATTTTATATTATTGTGGTTTGTTATCTACAACTACATGCTTATATATTATGTGATGTTTGAATTTTCTTATATAATCATGGTGATAAATGAATATTTGTTTACTTAAAATTCATTGTTATTTGTTATTATGTTTTATTTATTTATATTTGATAATCTATGCTAATACTTTTATTTAGCATTATTGCTTATTTCATTTATGTATGAATTTATTATATTATATTAAGAGGTTAGTTAGTTTTGGGCTCATATAATTTTCCATTAAGCACGTGTAAGCTTATTCCTCTGTAGTTTTAGTTTTGTAGGTTATAAGCTAATTTTGGACAAGACATTAATATTGTTTCTTTTACCATGCTTCAAGGTCTAAACTTATTTATGGGATTTTCATAGATCAAGTTTCATATGTTGGATTATAATATAAATTAATTCTTATGTTATTGAGGTTGATTGGAGATTTAATAATCCCTTAAACTATTTGAGTATATTTTATTTAATGAAGTTTTATTTGTGCAAGACATGTATTACAAAATTGAAAATTATATTTTAAAAGTTATTAATGAATTTTGATTTAAATTTAAGAATATTGTTTATTAGATAAGGCTTATGAGATGAGGTTAGTTTATCTCATTGATCATGATCCAAATTTATATTATGATAAAAGCTTTATAACATGTATATAATCAAATAAAAGATTTTCATAACTTGATGAGATAATAAAGCAGAAGAATCCAGTTTGATAATAATAGGAAAAAATCATTAAACCTTGTGTATACCAATTTAAGAAATCTTTGAATAACATGCTAATTTCTTTCTTCACTTCAAGATTTCTCAAAATCATAAAACTCATCATAAAGGATGGATAAAACAACTATAAATGGTATAAAACTATTGAGATTTAGATCAAATCTTATTTTAATAAAAATAGATAATATGGAAATGACATAGTAAGGATAAATTTGGTGAAGGAACATAAGGAAAAGTAAGAAACAAGAAAGGGGAGGTAGGGATGATGTGATATAAGCGACAAAAATAATTGGGCTGGGATAACTAAGACTAGGATGGTATGGGTTGTGATAAAACAAGAAGGGAAGACCATCTTACGAAAGAAGAGCTTTATATTAGTTAGCTCTTACAAAGGCTCTATGAGTTTAAGATGTTATGTATTTGGTTTATAAGATTTTAAGATATGCATATTTCTTTAAAAGTGTATATTTTGAAATATAGATATTTGATAAATATAGATATTCAAAAATGTATTATTTAGTTTGAAGTAATTACAAGTTAATAAGGTATAAAACATATATTTATTAAATCATATAAGATACTTTTTAAATACCACTTTTTAGATGGTGTTTCAATATTATAAAAATAAAACATTTTGATCATGTGATATTTTATAAAATGTATATATTTTATTCTTAATTTTATAAACCAAATAAAAAATTTCATCAAATATGTGAAAATTGTAATGAATTTCATAAATTAAGTTTAATGTTTTGGTATTTATTAATTTGAATTCTTCTAAAATTTTCATTAATTTTATTTTATCAAAATTAAGCTTTATCATGCACTGTTGCCATTTATCATTCACGGTTGACGTTTGCCATTCACTATCACCATTCATTGATACCATCGTTATTAATCTAAGCTGCTACTTATTTATTACCATCTCAACTTCTTCTTTTTCTTTTTTTTTGATTTTTTTATTCCTATGAGTGGTATTGTTTATTGTTAGATTATTTTATTTTATTTTATATATTTTTATGGATAAAATTTATGCAATTTTATGTATATGAGTAAATATGATAGATATAAGTAAATAAGTGTAGATACATATAAATAAGTATAAATTCATTAATATATTATATAGATTTGAAACCAATGTTTCTTTTTTTTTGACATTTTCTTTAATGATGATGTTATATGAAACTATATTTATATTAATGATTTTGTTGCTTTACTTTTATTTTTGTAACTATATTATATAATATATTTAATAGATAAGTTTATCTACCAATATATATTTATGGTAAATAAATTTATACATCATATATATCATTTTTTTATTATTTTTATTATTGTATTATATAATATACTTCGGTAGATAATTCTATTACCAATATATACCATATACTAGATAAATTTATTTGTATATTGTTAAACCCATGATTTTGATGTGTGTATTTTGTATGAGTCAGTTTAAGTTATTTGCAATTGTAAATAACATTTTTGTATGTGGTATGGGCGTACCATGTTTGGTACGGGCATACCACTTATGTTTCTTGTGTGGTATGGTCATACGGTTGATTGTATCAAGTCAGATTGACTTTATTGTATGTGGTACGAGCGTACTGATTCTTTGTGTTTTGTGGTATGGGCATACAACTAACCATACCAAGTTGGCTTTATTTCCTTGAGTTTGGTACATGCATACCATTGCTTGCAGAAAATTTTATTTGTCAGGAAATTAGTTTTGATATGGGTGTACCAATGGTGGTACAGGCGTGTCATACCTTCTAACGAGACATGTCCCGTAATGAAATCCTGAAACTCCTTACTAAAGCCCCATAATTTCATCACAAGGGAAAATTGCAAGACAACAACATCAACACAAAGCATACATAGCATAATCAAACAAATTCCTGAAGAACATGATGCATAAAGATACCAAGAAGAGATGAGGCAATATTGAGTCAGACATAACGCATAACCATATATATATATAGCTACAGTTATCCAAGTGGTATCAAAAAGCAATAATCAATACAATATAAAATGGTACTACTGCCAAAAATGAGAAGAGGCATTAGACTGCATACACAATGCCCGAAGGAGTTCGTCTAATGTGTCCCAAGCTACAATCACGAGATCCGTAAAAGCTGTGAACCACACTACCAATAAACTTTACTACCTCCGTCTAACCTCAGAAGTGCTTGGACTTGCGTTCATCAAATGACAAACACTGAGTAAAACTCAATGGCACTAAATAAAATGAATGCAATGTTTAATAATATTGAAGTATAAAGAATATTAAAATAATAAAATAACAACTATCTTGGTGTAAAGGAAGTAATCAAATGTCAATCACCAATTATTCCAAGCTTATGACAAGCACAATTAATAACATAAACACATTTTAGTATCACGTATGTAAGCATCATCATTAATATTTATTTTAATGCAGCACATAAATCAATTTCCCGTATAGTCTTATTTGCCCGAACATAGATAAAGAGTTCTTTATCTCACCACTTCATAATACCTGGATTAAATTATGCTCTTCATTCATAGCATCCTGAATAACTCATATTTTTCCATAACTATAATATCTCATTCCAGTTTAAAATGAATTTGTACAAAGTAAGATATGAAATGAATATATGAGAATGCAATGTCTTGCACTCTCCCTCAAAATGCAGCCTTGCTCATAGTTTCATCATAATTCATCAGTCACGCTTCTATTCTCAATGTTCTCTGGAATGCAACTGTACTCAGCATTCAATAATAATATTTAGCATACGCGACTGAACTCAGCGTATGGGAAAGCGACTGTACTCAGCTTTCATATATACATATATCTCAATACGCGACTATATCTCAGCGTATAAATCAACCTCACTTTTCCATCCTTATAACACCATGTAATGACGTTATGGAATGCTAATGAATTATGTATGAATGAGTGTGGTTTTATGATATGATGCATTGAAATATTAGAGTGCAGATCATATATTTCTCATAAATTCAAGATTATACAATTCAATACTTATCATGAAGTGCATGTGTGATTTCATCTCAGACTTAATTTATAAGTCGAGTGTAGTTAGCACTGAATTTCCATTACTTTTCCCTTATCTATGCGTCTAGGGGACACGTGAATAGGCTCCTCAGTAGATCCTGTAATAATCATATGCATTTAAACTTAGTGGTATGCTTATATGGTTTAGTCATTTACCAATCATACATATCATGCTAAATAGTAATAATATGCACATCATATAGCAATTATTTTCTTAAATCCCTACTTAAGAATAGCATATAAAAGAAAGTATCATTTAAAAATTAAATTGAGAATAATTGATATGTAATATATATATTTTCTGAAATACATCTCTTATTACAACCTTGAGGTAATATAATTTTATTTATAAAAATCAAATTGTAGATATACTAGGTTCATAAAATCATGCAATTTACATAACTTGCTTCAAATAAAAATTTTAAAGTTCACTACAATATATATTTATCATAGTTTAAAGGAGTAGAAGTAGATAATCTTAATTACTAATTAAATGGTTATAGGAATATCTTACCATATAAGTTTAAATATAATTACTAATTACTAATTACTAATTACTAATTTATGCGCATCAAAAGTTTAAATATAAGTTTTCACATAAGTTATATAGGGAATTATTCAATATAGCATGGAAATAATGAATATAGAAAACCAAATCATATAATTCTCCACATGGTCAAACATAGATGTAACTTAAGGTAGAACTTGGTAATGCGGCATTTATTCATTCTTTAAGATGTAAGATTACCATTTAAATGATTATAATGCAACCCTATCAATTATGACATGTTAAGGGTTGCGTAAATTCACTCAAGCTTACAAAAATGGAAGCTTCATGTTATAATTATGAACCTACACTTCCTGCCGCAAATAATATATACATTTGGTAAGTAAACTGGTTCATTTCTCAATCCACGTCAACATAACAAGGCAACAACGACAACAAAATGGCTTCATACACTTAACATCAACATACAATGCAACATTTATAAACACAATTTCACCCCTTAATTTAGAAGTCATCAATTCTTATAACTTAAGTTAATTGACATAAACGTTAATTGATGCTAAAAAGAACTACCACACCTTACTTAAATCCCTGCATCTATTCGGCTAAAATAATCACACATGACAAGCACACACAATTATCATAAGTTACGCTTCAATACCAAAACCTCCTTGCGATATCACAACTTATAAAGCATTCCATATAACTACTCGATTGCCTCATTGTGAGAGTAGCACATCCCGGACGCTGGGAATGCTGCACGCTGTTTAGCGTGAAATGCCGTGGTGCTTGCTCTCAAAAGCTTAGACCCCTGAAGTACTACAGGAACTAGACAAATCGCGTCAAGAAAATGTTGTGGAGTCGCCACCCGGCTTATTTAACCAACTCAATTGAGCAATTAAACAAACCATAAAAAAGTAAACCCGAGCCTTCCTGTGTTGGAAAGCAGCCCGAATTTCTTTAGAGTTGGGTTCGGCATTTCGATTTTATTCGTATTCCGTATTATCGTCTTCACTTTATCCGATTTTAATAAAAGCGCAAGTCACACAATTAGGTTGAAGTTCACTTAAGTCCGGTTTCATGGCATAGGGAAGCAAGAGACA
>CANYBF010795267.1:0-17904 GCA_948192965.1 Dalechampia spathulata
ACGCTAATTAATCTATCATCAATCATCGATCATCGATATTTATATAATCATATAATATATAAAAATTACAATCATCATCTATATATATAGATAGGATCTTAGATAGTATTAACTTTTTTAAAATTAATTAGTATTAAGAGATGTATATATCTTAACATTATAGTATATTCGATTGCTTTTTGATCCATACCTCTATTATGAAATAATTGATACAAACATATTATCAATAATATGATTCTGAAAAATGGTAAAAATCATAACATTTAAAAAATCAATCAATCTACTTTATGATTTATCTTTTTATGAATATAATTAAATTATACATATTAAAATATAAGGAGAATGATCTCTTTCATATTCTTTTTATATTGCTTTCATCCATTTTCTTTTATTTGTAAATATATATTTATTTTTAATGACTTTTTATTTATTTTAGAATTTATTAATAATTTTCTTTTGTAAAATCTGCTCCTATTAAATACCTTCTAATAAAAAATAAAAAAAGAAAAATATTTTTTCAGATTTGATCATTTTTTTAAAAAAATTTAATTGAAATATTTTTTAGATTTATATTTTTATTAATTTTTAGTTAATGAAATAAAATTAGATGGATTTTTTTGATTCAATTTCTCGTAACATAATATTTTTCAAAAAATCTTTATACTTTTTTATATTTTTCTTCATAAAAATAACTTCAAATCTATAAATTCATTAAATAAAATTCAGAATAATTTTTTTATATTTCAATATTTTTCTCAATTTCATGAATTTTTTATATTATTTTTTCATATGAAATATTAAAATTAATAAAAATCATCAAATAAATGTTAAAATTAAAATTTATTAAACAACCATAAAAAAACTACATATTTGAATTACTATCTAACTTACATTAGGACTGATGCATCGTTCGGTTCGGTACCCGAACCGAACCGGTTTACCAAAACCGACCCAAACCGAATTTTTATTTTTTGATACTGAAACCGACCGAATTAATATGAAAACCAACTACCGAATTGAATGAAATATTCGGTTCAGTTTGGTTTCAAACTGAATAACCGAATTAAGATCAAATACTCAAAATAAACATTAAAAAACCGAACCAAACCGGACCAAATCGAACCAAATTAAACCAAACTGAACCAAACCAAATTAACCTCAAATACCCAACATAAATATTAAGAATTGAATTAAATATTCGGTTTGATTCGGTTATTTCAATTTTTAATGGATCAATAACCGAACCGAACCGAAATTTAAAACTTTTTAATTCTTATAAACCGAATCCGAACCTAAAATTATAAAACCGAACCGAACCAACTAAATCGGTTCGGTTTGATTCATCGGTTTTCCATTCATTTTTCTCACCCCTAACTTACATAGGTTTTGAAGTGATAAAACATCCTTCTTCAATGAAGTTTGTTTTAGTATATAAGTTGATTAAATTAACTTATATACTTTAAGATAAATTAAAATTATTTATTGACATAATTTAAGAACTTATAAATTAAATTTATAAATCAAAAAATTAAGGTTTATTAATTTTATCTCTATTTAATTATAAAATTTTATGATTTTATCTTTATTTTAAATATAATAAAAAAAATCATCTAATAAATTTTTAATATTTATCAAATTAAGTATTTTTAATATGAATTAAATATTTGTAATCGTTCCAGCAAAGATAAATTAATATTTATGAAAATTTTGATAAATAAATAGATATTTTTAAAAGTTATTTTAATAATAAATTTATTTATAAGTTAATTTGGGGTGTGCAGATTTTTTATAACTTGCATTGTTCCTGATAAAGAATATATCAAAATCCAATTCATAAGCAATGATCATGTAGATTGATCAGATACCAGACCATCACTTACCATTTGCAGAAGAATTGAGCAATTAGAGTTGCTGACATATCCCGAAGAATACATTGCCAGTTGAAGTAATATGTTTCATGTTACCAATGTACCATGCTTCCAAGAAAACTGGTATGGTGTGAGATCCAACCTTCTCGATGATCAAGCTCTCTGTAATGGCAGTAATCCAGAATGATGTTTCAAGTCAATGCTTCCAACAAATGCCCCCCTGGTAGGCCTGCCACAATCTTGAAACTGGATCTTTCCTGCTAATTGGCTACACTTACAGCTTCAGGAATGATTCGGTTAATGCCGTGAGGGCGCCTTCATTCTCTTCATTTCACAGGACGACAAGTCCAAGCAGAAATCCTCACTTTATTAAAACCATCACCAGTCTGTTCCCTATCACTGACATCAGGTTCAGAAATGTTTACTCGATGTTTGCCTGCTTCAAGAAATAACTACGCTGGCTCTATGCCAAGTTTGCCCTGTCGACGTCTGACATCACCGCACCGACTTCTCATCAATCCCCCAATTTCCTTCTACTTCAAAAAGAAAAGCTGCAACCGCCCCAGCCAAGGAAGTATGCACCCATCAGGACTCCTGTTGCGCAAGAACAAATCAAAGGGGAATTAGTAATTGAAAGAACCATACATGCGGTACTAATGAACTAAGAACAAGAACAAATAGAATATGAAAATTGCCAAACCAAGATATCGTTTCCCGCAAATATCAGAGTTAACTTGTCTGCTCTGCCAATTATCCAAATCTAAATTTTTAACAGAATATTGGCATTAATTGAGAGCCCAAATGTAGGACCGACAAACTTGCATCTAAGATGAAAAGATGTCTTCTTTCCAATGATCTGCTAAAGCTTTTTAATGATAACGCTTGAATCCTTGAATACCAGAATAACACATTATTGCCAACATTCGATATAAAGCTGAAGACTTTATTATACTTCTCTCTTGCCACTTGTTTGGTTTTCGAGAACCTCACTTACCCGCTTCATTGGGCTTTTCTTCCAACTTTTAATCTTCGTGAGAAGTAAAAAGTTCGCAAATTTGTTTATGGAAAAGAGGATATTTTGATTGTCGTAGGCGATTGTGTTGCAATTTGTCATCGCTAGCTCTATAAACTAAACAAAAGAAAAGATGACGCTATTCCTCGCTTTCAAAACTTCCAAAAAGCCTCAAACAAAACAAGTATTGAAATCTATCAAAACCCAGTTCTCATGGTCCCATGCTTTTGCTATGGACCTGGAGAAGCCCTTGCCAGAATCTCAATGCTCAGTGGCACATAACTTGTTTGTTAAAAGTACGCAACGAGACTTTGTACAGTGTAATCACTTGCTTTTTGAATATTCCCGCAACAATTTACCCCATGAAATCATTAATCTCTTTGTGGGTATTCATGGTTCGGGTTCTTTCATTGATAGATCTACACTTTCTTGTGTTCTGAAAGCTTGTGCGTGTGTTCTTGACAAAAAGTTTGGGATTCAGGTGCATGATTATTGCGTAAAATCTGGTTTTTTGGAGGATATAAGTGTGGGTACTTCTCTTGTTGATATGTATTTCAAAAATGAGAATATAGAAGATGGGAGGATGAGTTTTGATGAAATGAGAGAGAGGAATGTAGTGTCATGGACCTCATTGCTTGCTGGATATGCACATAACGGATTGAACATTGAGGCATTAGATTGCTTTTTAACAATGCAAGCGGAAGGGATTAAGCCTAACCCATGTACATTGGCGACTGTTCTTGGAGCTTTAGCTGATAATCAAGCTATGGCGGACAAGGGAATTCAAATTCACACCATGGTAATTAAAAACGGGTTTGAGGCAACTGTATTTGTTTGCAATTCTTTGATTAACATGTACGCAAAATCAGGAATGGTGAGAAATGCCAGGGTTGTTTTTGATAGTATGGTGGCAAAGGATGCCATCAGCTGGAACACTATTGTTGCTGGCTATGTAGCCAATGGACTATATTTGGAAGCTGTTGAAATGTTTTATCATCTAAGACTTGCTGGTATAAGGTTCAGCAATTTCATCTTTGCCTCGGTTATCAAGTCGTGTGCTAATATCAAGGAATTGGGTTTGGCTAGACAGCTCCATAGTCAGGTGTTGAAGGGTGGATTTGAATTTGATCATAATGTTAGGACAGCTTTAATGGTAGCTTATAGTAAAGGCAGAGAAATGGATGATGCTTTCAAGATATTTTCTACGATGCATGAAGTTCGAAACGTGGTGTCATGGACGGCATTGATTTTCGGGTATTTGCAGAATGGTTCATTAGAGCAAGCCGTTAACCTATTTTGCCAGATGAGCAGGGAAGGTGTTATGCCAAACGATTATACCTATTCTACTATCCTTGCGGCTCAGCCATTTGTCTCTCCTTTTGAAGTTCATGCGCAAGTTATCAAAAGTGATTATATGAAATCTTCTTCTGTTGGAACTGCACTTTTAGATGCTTATGTCAAGCTAGGATATGTTTACGAGGCTTCAAAAGTTTTTGAAAGAATAGATGAGAAGGACATTGTAGCATGGTCAGCAATGATTGGTGGATATGCTCAAACAGGAGACAGTGAGGGATCTGTGCAGATATTTATCCAAATGGCTAAAAGAGGGATCAAACCAAATGAGTATACATTCTCTAGTGTGATAAATGCATGCGCTGCCCCAACGGCAGCAGTAGAACATGGGAAACAGTTTCATGCTTGGTCAATCAAGTCTAGATTTAATGATGCTTTATGTGTGAGCAGTGCTCTTGTTACCATGTATGTAAAAAGGGGGGATCTAGCAAGTGCTAATGATGTATTTAGGAGACAAAGGGTGAGAGATTTAGTTTCCTGGAATTCAATGGTCTCTGGATATGCACAGCATGGCCATGCCAGGAAGGCTCTTGAGGTATTCAAAGAGATGCAAAACCAAGACTTAGAAATTGATGGTGTAACATTTGTCGGTGTCATTTCTGCGTGCACACATGCTGGACTAGTTGATGAAGGTCAAAAATATTTTGATATCATGGTAAAAGATCACCACATTGAGCCAACAATGGAGCACTATTCTTGCATTGTTGATCTATACAGCAGGGCTGGGATGTTTGGAAAAGCCATGGACATCATAAATGGGATGCCATTTCCTGCAGGTGCAACTATATGGCGAACTATTTTGGCAGCTTCTCGTGTTTACCGTAATTTAGAACTGGGAAAGCTTGCAGCAGAAAATCTCATATTACTCCACCCGAAAGACTCGGCTGCATATGTTCTACTATCTAATATATATGCTGCAGCAGGAAATTGGCAGGAGAGAACCAGAGTAAGAAAATTAATGGATGAGAGGAAAGTGAAAAAAGAAGCTGGATACAGCTGGATAGAAGTGAAAAATAAGACTCATTCTTTTTTGGCTGGCGATGTCTCTCATCCAATGTCAGATGAAATTTATTCAAAACTTGCAGAATTAAGTATCCGACTGAAGGATGCTGGTTATCATCCTGATACCAACTATGTACTTCAGGATGTTGATGAAGAACACAAGGAAACTATTCTTTCTCAACATAGTGAGAGGCTGGCTATTGCTTTTGGATTGATTGCCACCCCTGCAGGAACTCCTCTTCAGATTGTGAAGAACCTAAGAGTTTGTGGAGATTGCCATAATGTTATCAAGTTAATATCAATGATTGAAGACAGATATATCGTTGTCAGGGATTCAAATCGCTTCCATCACTTCAAAAAAGGTTCATGCTCTTGTGGGGATTATTGGTGAAACCTCCTTGGGTCGTACCTTCTTCTTCAAACCTACGGCGCAGTGCTTTGACACTATCAAGACCATCCTCGACCCACATGTTTCATTGGGTAACACATGGTCATGGTGCATGAGTTTAATCTTGTGCATGAAGTCTGTAGTATACAACAATTGGGAAGGAAGTGCTGCTTAACAGCCCAACTGGCTGTCAGTGTTTGTCAAGGTAGTTGCTTTCATATTAGAAGGCAGTCCAAATGTCTGAAAATCAGCAGTATAAAACACGTTGTTTGTGATGGAAAACTCCGTGAAAGAGAGTCCGCACTGCAAAACATCAGAAGACAAAAAGGTTCGACGAGGACTTGAATCAACCGTGTCAAAATACAAGAAACATAGTCCAATGCGGAAGGAGGCAAATGCGATGCAGGGACGTTACTCCCATACAAACCTATGAATTATTTATAATCATTTTTATGTTAAATTGTGTTAATCTGATATAAATAATATCCTTATATTAAATAAATTTATTAACCTGATTTAAATATAATTAAGATATAAATTATATCATATCATATTAAATTTAGCATTAGTATTATATTTAAGATATCAAATTAATCCATATAACGTCTATATGAATCATATTAAATAAATTTTATCAAATTATCAATCTTGATTTTAAATTTATGATTATATTATATCCAAATTGAATCTTATGAATAATACGCCATCAATTGGAATGGTAACTCCTAATGAGATGGCATCCGCCGATTACTACCATCACATCCAACACGAACCACCCAACTATCTTCTAAAAGCATTCTGCGATAGAATGACGTAAATTCTGCAATTATATTTCTAAGAAGTCTTCTTTTTTTTACACAATTTGGGTAAAAGCAATTTAAAAAAGGATCCAGCTTCAGTTTTTCCAGCTCAGTACAAAGGGAAAGTGAAGTGAAGTCAGCTTCCCCTTCGGCTGATCATGTAAAATAATTAAAAATACTAACTCCAGCGGTTGAACTCAGAGAAGTGCGTCCATCATCATTTCATCAACCTTCCTCTCCAAACTCCTTTGTGAATCTCTCGTGAACCTCTAGATCAGATTTGCTTACTGTTGGCCTCTGTCGTGCAAGGACCTTGTCAAAATCAGTTTTTGTGATTGGCGGGGGAAGGATCTGCAAAGGCATCAATTAGAATAAGTAGAGTTTTATCATTTTAATAACCACCAAGCACCAATCTAAGTCGATGTTCTTTGTTGCTTTCTCCAATGTTTCATGAACATTCTCTTATTTATAGACTTGCACAAATGATTAAAGTTTATTTCAATCACAACTGCTTTAAATTGGCATCTCTCCTCTTTACCTTGGCTGCAAGCCCTTGTGCTGCTAGCTCCTGCATCGTAATTTGGACAGCACCTGGTTGCTTTGGCCCACATGGCACCCACATGTCATTGGGAGTCTTGATGAAAAACATGGCATCCTGGGTCTTTCGAACTGGCTCAAAGAGGACATCCTTCACCTGTCAAAGTCAAATACAACCAAAAAGATTAGGCGTCAAACATGCCTTTTTAAGATAAGATAATTTATATCTTTTCCAGAAAGGAGATACACTAATAACTGAAAAATAATAAATCAGAGTTGTGCTTACACAAACAGATATATCTGAACCTGAAAAGCCCTCAGTTCTGCGGGCTAAGCTTTCAAAATCAGCTTCAGTCAAGTTGTGAGGGGTATCCCCAAGATGTACCTATTCAAATCTTAAGGTTCAGAAAAATAGTATGAAGACGGTCAAGCAGTCAAAAGTGTGTGTGCGTGCGTGTGTGTAATTTTCAAAAAGATTAGATGCTTGATACTTTGAACATATGCTGCCGAGCCTTCAGATCTGGAAGGGGAATATATATACGCTTGTCAAAACGTCTCCTGATGGCCTGTATTCACAATTGGTTAGAGACAGTACCACACAGTTTCAGAGCTTAAAATTAAATAACATGAAATTATTCTTTCATAGTACTCTCTTACCTGATCTAGAGCATATGGTGTGTTTGTTGCTGCAAGAATAAGAACTTTCTGGTCATTGTTCCCCACACCCTAAAATGCAGGTCCATTTCAATTTAATAGAAAAAATACGTCTATATCAGATTCTTGTTCCTAAATCTCAAAATCAGGGTTATAAAACACCAAGTTCATACAAGTTAAAATTCAGTCTCGAATCAATTTGACCCAAGTGAAAGCCAAGTTATTAGAAGCAGAAAAAACATTCATAAGAACCAAGTGGGTATACAGAAGATCAGAACCATCTACCCGGACAAGACATATGCATGAGTCAGAGGCAAACTCCATCATATTGAACAATCAAAAAAATATTGTTTACAAACATACAGCATTATCATTTTGATGAAATAATGATCAATATTCAGGGCTAGTGAACACGAATCCAAATTGCTCAAATGATTGAAAATAAGGTGTTAAATCATTGAATCATATGAAAAATCACCACCAGAAATCTTAACCTCCAGTCATAAATTGAAATGTGCATGCTGACTTCTATCAACAAATTAGTTGGAAGCTGTGCGCATCTGATGAGGCCTTTATTAATAGGGATTCCAAATTAGCAAAAATCTAGATCCTGACATGACAAACCACTAATACTTGTTACATTTCCTCAAGCTAGAACTGCTTAAGCTAAGAACCATGACTGTTATACAGAGAGAGAAGGAAAACAATGAACATCATATAAGAAATAAGATCTCTGGCACTAGCTTCCATACGAATTTGCACCAAGGAATAACACTGGAAAAATTAAAGAATATTTTCAAATCAAAATATCTAATCAAGAAGCTGTTTCTAGGACGCATAGAAGTGGAAATTTCAGATCAAAATCTCAACTCTAACAAGGGCACAAAGCTTGTTACGCTTATTATTGGATGGCCTGCATATCTCCTACCTTCCAATGGAGAAACTTTCTGCTATGTAGAAGAACGAATAAGATTCATGCTAACATAAAAAAGACAACCCTGCAGCCGTTTCTAAGGACCACCACCCCAACCAATCATATATGCATGTAAATCGAATCAGAGCATTACATGTATGAGTGGGTTCAATTTCCTCAATGAAAATAAGATAAAAGAAAAGCATACAACAAGAGCTTTCAAGCATTTACCTGAAATTAATTTACATTAAAATAAAAAAATATATGATAACATATCCTAATCCATCGTTACTCCTAAGAAGATTATAAACAACTAAAGAGGGGAGAAATCCTAGTGCGCTTCCTGGAAAAAAATATAAATGTTTGAGATGAACGGGGCTAGAATGGATTCCATAAACTTCTAATCCCAGAATCAATGATATCACCTCTAGCTTATATAAACTAAACTTCTCAAGTCAACAACTGCATCCACAACCATGTTCTCAACTAGGTTTGACATCATGAACACACTAAGCATAACGGCAAGAAAACCAATGCATGACACACTTCTTCATTATCAACACCAAATGGTGAGGTAACTAATACCTGCATCTGGACAAGTAGTTCTGTCTTGATACGTCTTGAAGCTTCACTCTCATTGCCTTCTCCACGTTGGCCACACAAGGAATCTATTTCATCAATAAAAATAATTGAAGGCTGACTTTCACGTGCCATTTGGAAAAGATTTGAAACAAGCTTTTCACTCTCGCCCATCCACTTTGAAACCAGGTCCGAGGAAGATATACTATTGGGAAAATATAAAATTAAGATCAAGCAACTTGCAGATGAACTAAAACTATATACTCCCTCCATCCCAAAAATATAGTCCCATTTTATTGTATACATGGACTTAAAAAAAAAAACATCGATACTTTTTACCTTATTTTTCCAAATTAACCTTACTAATTAAATTTCACAATGCAATTTTTTAGAAGTATTGTATTGAAACTCAAAAAATTGTATCAACTAATGAAGGGTGTTTTTGATGATTAACTTGTATGCAACATCTAAAAAAGAAAATAAGACTATCTTTTTGGGACATCCAAAAAAAGAAAATGGACCATATTTTGGG
The DNA here is from genome assembly GCA_948192965.1 of Dalechampia spathulata. Taxonomy (NCBI): domain Eukaryota; kingdom Viridiplantae; phylum Streptophyta; class Magnoliopsida; order Malpighiales; family Euphorbiaceae; genus Dalechampia; species Dalechampia spathulata. Next base: position 9,639 of record CANYBF010795267.1, read on the forward strand.
ATGCATATATTTATATATATATAAAAATATATATATATATATATATATATAGAGAGAGAGAGATGCAAAGACAGAGATTCGATATAAGCTGACCAGTGTATATGTTTTGAGCAGCTATATTAGGAAATTTTCTTTGTGATATAAATTATTCACCTAAAAAATGTAGAGTCTGCTTCGGTGGCAACTGCCTTGGCTAAGTAAGATTTCCCAGTTCCAGGAGGTCCATACAAAAGAAAAGCCCTCCAGGGTTGTCTCTTCCCTAAAAATGAGCAAATAGACGATACATCAATTTCAACAGGACAAACCAGACAGCTTTTGTGTCAAAATTGTTGATAGAGAAATTAAAATGGTGTTAAGAGAAAGTATAACTCAGGGGAAATTAAGTTCCATCTGCCATAAGAAAAGAAAGCATCAAAAGAAAAATAACAAAATAGCAATAACACGAGAGACCTCCTCCCATTTCTTCATTTGAACCCTTTTAACTGGAGAGGTATTAATTCTTCATGGAACCCATCTCTGAGTCGATGCATGCACAGTTACTATACCCTACCATTATCTCAAGAAAAAACAGCAGCGCTGAAACAATGCCCCAGACATGGTGCTCTAACAAATTTTTTGGTCAAGTAACAATTAGTTACAATTTAATTTTGATGCCACTCGCACAATGCTGTTCATATGACAATAGGATGGCAGCATAAAGCAACTATTTATGAATATCGTAAAGGGAACGGATATGCTATCACTTTACTGGCATTCTATTTAGGTCATACCAGAATAACACCTAAACTACAACAAATTTCAGACAAGCCCAGTTCACATTTTTAAGTTAAAGATTAGATTCTTTTGATTCAGAAAGTTATCATCCAATAAACATCCACTGATAACTTCTATCACATATCAAATACGAAAATCATGTTCAAGGCAATCCCATACAACAAATTAATGTAAGAGCATAAAATTTCACAATGTTTGACCAGATATAACCATCTACATTTCAATCTATTAACTTAACAAAACCAAATTAAAAATCGAACTATAGAAATGGAAACAAAGAAATCGATCAGACATCAAAATCCACTCTAAAACATTCAAATCTGTAGCTATAAACTAATTTAACGCAACCCGACAAATCCCAAATACTCGTAAATCTAAAGAACTGCGGAAACTTAACAATGAAACGCACACCGCATTCGCACACAATTTCACAGGCTCAAACAAATTTAAACATATATCCATTAATCCTTTGCTAGACAAAAGCAAATTCACAAAGTTAGAAAATTTGGAGCGAGAACCCAGTACCAAATTTAAGAAAAAAAATTAACTTCACCTGTAAAAAACTGCGGAAACTTAACAGGCAAAATAACAGCTTCCTGCAAAGCCTGTTTGGCACTTTCAAGGCCAGCCACGTCATTCCAATTAACATTAGGCTTCTCTCTAATAATAGCAGAATTCAATCCCGCTCTTAGTTTTGATTGCTCAGGATCTTCACCATCGTCTCCATCTTTAGGTTTAGTTTTAGGGCGTGTAGCGACAGCAGCATCTCCATTAGAAGCAGGTCCAGGACCACCTTCATCAAGCACGGCACGGATCTCTTCGGCTCGGCGAAGATACTCGGTGAATTTCTGAGTGATAGCTTCCCGAATCTTAGGGTTTTTTTCGTATTTTAAATGGGTTTTGAAGTATTCAAGCGCGTTCATATATAACGGAAATGCTTTTGCATAATTACCAGCATTATCTTCTTGTACAGCTTGTCTGACGTACTCAATCGCTTGCTCTTTGAAATTGCTATACATAGCTGATAATCCAATTCTAAAATTTTCTCTTTTTTCCTGTAGAACAAATCAATCAATAGAGTAAGATCGCATGCAGCGGTTGGAGAAGATCGAAGGGGGAAAGCAGAAAACCTAGGATTTGATATTATGATTGAATTGATCTGGTAAAGAATTCAAGATCGTGATGGAGATTGGAAAACGAAAGGAAAAAAAATTAAGAAAGAAAAGAAAAAAAAAAAAAGAAAGAAAGTAGAAGGGAAGCTTCAGGGCCGAGAAGGCATTTCAAAGCAAGCAAGCGTGTACGATGACATGAAATTATATTTCTTTCTTTTTTTTGGTTTTTTTCTATTATTAAATATTTCATTAATATTCCAATTATATATAAATATATATTATATTGTATTTAATTTCCAACCTCAGATTTTTAATATTATAGTAAATTAATATTTCACATAAAAAATCAAGGTGAAAGCTTGTTATTGAATATTTTTTAATCAATTAATTGGATGATACGCTTTAATTAATCTTTAAGAAGAATATTATCATAATTATATCTTAATAAAAACTCTATTTTTTCGTATATTTATAATTTTAAAAATTTATTCATTAATTATTTTTCAAATGTCAATTTCGTAATATTTAAAAGATATTTTTGTGGCATAGATTATTATTATTATTATTATTATTATTCAGTTGGAGGAAACTGAGAGGAAGACCTAAAGAAAGGCGGCCGTGAGAAGACCAAAAATGGGAAAGAGGGACAAGAAACAGAAACATCATAATCAACTAAGAGCCAGAGCAACTTCTTACTATAACACACATGAAGACGAAGAAGAAGATTATGATTATAACTACCATTCACAGTCTTCTTTACCTGCTCAAGACCAAGACCCCGAACCTGTTTTTGAAGAAGAAGAAGAAGAAGAAGAAGAGAATGACGCTACTGATGCAAAATCATCTGATGATATTCCTTCAAAATTTCTTCTTTATCAACAATCTGTACAGGTAATCATCCATTATTTTGGTTGGTGAGTAGGTTTTCTTCTTTTATTGGGTGTTTTCTAATCAATAACCCGTCAGCCAAGCTTGGTTTTTTGGTGTTGCGTTTGATCGATGATAGACTTTTTGGTGTAGGGTTCTTTTTTTTTTTCTGGTTCTATTGAAAGCTTTATCTTTTATATGATTGTAATAAAGTGGGTGTTTTTTGTTAATATAAATTGCAGTCACCGAAAGGGGATATTAGCTATCTGCAAAAGTTCTTTCTAATGTATATTGGTGGGAGGTTACCTCTTCATTTTCAGGAAGATTTCTGTGGAACTGCTCTTTTGAGGTAAATTATCCAGCTCTCTTGTTTTATGTATTTGCTTTAGGAGAAGAGGTTCGGCTATTTGTAATACAATAATATGCAAGTGCAGTAGGAAGTTTGTAAAACATCGCCATAATGGTATATATTTTGAAGGATTGCTGGTTTCTGATAGCCAAGTTTAAGCTGTGTGTGTCGTTTGTTGGTTATGCTATGCAAAATTGCATTCTAGCTGTTTGGTAAAATGCCTAAGGTTTTACTACCCTTTATTTCTTTTTTTTTTTTTTTGTTCTGAAGTCGTGGCTACGATCTTTTGGCTAGTCATTGTGGCAGAATGTGCTTTATTCTTGCATACCTGGTTGACATTCAACCCTAGTTGATTTGCCTAAAGAATAGATGGTATATTGTCTATAGATTTGTTAAAGCTGCTATTTGGTTAATCTGGGCATGGGGAAAAATGTAAAAGTGCAACAGGTGCCCGTGCCCTGCTGCTTCGGAGTACGGATCAAGAGCTGCCTTCAAGGAGGTAAAGAATTGAAATCTTCTAATCCTAAGACGTCTATGTTTTTGACAGCACAGAATGGTTACGTAGTGATCCAAGAAGGACTGCAGTAGGAGTCGATTTGGACCTTGAGGCATTAAATTGGTGCTTAGAAAACAACATAAACAAAGTTGGGGCAGATGGATATTCCAGAATGTCCCTCTTTCATGGAAATGTTTTGGAACCTCTTGATGCCAAACTAGTCAGCTTTGACCCTGAACAAATGATCAGTAATGTCAAATTGAAAGAGCACGTAGACGACCCAAATGCACTTGAACAGGGTAGATCTGCATCCATTAGTGAGAAGTGCTTGAAAAGAAACTCTCCTTTACCAGCGAGAGACATTGTTTGTGCCTTTAACTACAGCTGTTGTTGTCTGCATAAACGAGCAGACTTGGTTTTGTATTTCAAACATGTTCTAGAAGCCTTGTCCAAAAAAGGTGGTATATTTGTCATGGATTTATATGGTGGAACCTCATCAGAAGGCAAGCTAAGACTTCAGAGAAGATTTCCAAATTTTACAGTAAGTTAATTATGATGCATTTTCTTTCTTATGGCAAATTGCTATACAGCTGGAAGGTTCACGTGTACATATTTGACATGCATCATTTTCCTTGCTGGCAGATTCACATTTTGAGCACATAGAATACTCAAAACAGCAATCCTTTGAAAACTTATGCTTTAATCTTGTCTTTTCAATTTAAATCGACAGCAGGTTTGTGCATATAGAGGTACACTGCATGCATGACTACAGTTTATAGCAAGCATTTAGCCTCTTTTCAAAAATTCAAATAAGCATGATGGCCCTAACTACTTGTGTTCTTATAATTAGGGTAGTGGAAGTTTAAAAGGTTGGTGTTTCGCTGTCTGATACATGTATTTTGAATTTCCATGGTCATTGTTCTGAATTCCTTGTCCAGCCTGTATGATTTGTTTAACTTCCAAGTTCCTGGATCAAAGTTTTACTGTACCATGTACATTGATTGGTATTGTAGCTGAACCACGTAAAAAAGAGTTAAGAAACGCAATGCAAGGATATCTCATACTTTTCTCATTTTGACACTAATTTCAGAACTAAAATTATGCATAGCTGGACGATCACTCTTCAATGAATAGAGTTTTTATTCCTCGCTATTTAATGATTCACAGTATATCTGGGAGCAAGCTGAATTTAATGTAATCGAGCGCAAGACGAGGATTAGCCTCCACTTTCATCTTCAGAAGCAGCAGAAAAAACTTCGCCATGCATTTTCATACAGCTGGAGACTGTAAGTAACATCTTGCCATGAAATTTTCTAGGACTACTAGGTTCATTTTACAGATACCGACATCAGTATATTCCAGTCTAACGAAAACCAAATGGGTGCTCCTACATGTAGGTGGTCATTGCCAGAGATCAAAGATTGCTTAGAAGAAGCAGGATTTTGCTCAATTCATTTCTGGCTGCGAAAAATGCCAGACAGTGAAGAAAACAGGAGCATAGAAGGATTCGGAGTGGGCCGAGACATAAAGTACGAGGAGGTGCAAACGTTTGAACAAGAAGATTCTTGGAATGCATACATCGTAGCTGTGGGAAGCTAGCTAATTCATCATGTGGGGTTAAATGTAGGTTCTACCCTGGAACGCTAGTCTGGCCAGTTCTTACTAGAAGAGCTGGACGCGTTTCTAGTCGTGACACGTGTATTTGGTGCAAGACTATCGTGGACTTTTATCCGTTTTCCTGGAAGAACATAGCTAAAAAACTGTAGCAGAAGCCATAGATATTGTCTTTTTCCCCACGTCTTGCAAATGATTATGAATATCAGTAATTAGCTAATTTATATAAATTAAATAGTAAATTTAGCGATAATATGTATCTTAATTCAACATTAAGCACCAATTAATATATGGAAGAATGACTTCTATATTTAGCGTATTCATGGTGGATTTATTATTGTACAAGGAATATAGATAAAGAGGAAAGAAATCCGAAGGCTGAGAAAAGCGAAAGGGTCAAGATTAGAAGGAGGGGGTGGGGACCACCGAAACGCATTGATGTTGACCATGGAGCATTGGTTTGATCAGAACCGTACATTCACCGCCAAGCCAAAGCCACCCAACCCAACCAATCCTCCCTCCATACATTAATAAAAGAATAAGAGAAATCGAGATTTAATTAAGAAAAGAAAACGAAAAGGTCCAAATTGGCGTATATATTAAAAAAAACAAAAAAATAAAAAAGGGGGGATTTCAAAAAACGTAGCTTAAACGGCTTCCAGAAGATAATTGATGGGAACTCCTAAAAACTCGTTTTGATTTCGTTTATATAAATACTGGAATTAATTTAATAAACGCGTTTAATTATTAGAAAAAAGGCAAATAAAAAAAGAGAAAGAAGAGAGAAAGAAAGTAAGAAGGATTAAAGGAGGGTGGAATCTTCAGGCGAAAGGAAAATTATAGAAAGAAAGCCAGAGCAAGGAATTCCTTTCTCTCCTTCTTCGTTTTATTTTATTATTATTATTATATTTTTTTTTTCTTCTGTTTTTTCCTTATTAATTAATAATATAAATAAAGCCTTAATATTAATTTGATTCCATTTCTCCCCAGGTTTTCCTTTTCTTTCCAACAATTCCTTTCCCTTTCCCTTCCCTTTCCTTTTCCCCTTTCTTTTTATAATTTTTCCGTCCCCCCTCCTCATTCACTGCAAGCACAACAAACCAAACGCGACTTCCCTTATTTGGCTGTTCAGGTAAACTAAGGAAAACGCATTTCTGTAATCCGTCATCTTCTTTTTTTTTTTTGTTTTATTGATGTTAATTTTGGTTTCTTTTGGAAATTCAGTTTTCCAATCGGTTAGGGATTGTGATTTTAAAAAAACAAAAGATTTGAAATAAAGCGACGGATTGATTTCATATAAATTTGATGTTTTTGCTTGTATGATTGATTTTTTGGGATCAATTTTTTGGTTTTAGATTGAATCCACATGGCGGAAGAACACAGATGCCAAGCACCACGTCTCTGCGTTAACAACTGCGGATTTTTCGGGAGTGAAGCCACACAAAATCTCTGCTCCAAATGTTACGGCGATCTCCAACTCAAAGAACGGCAATCTTCCAACGCTAAACTCGCTCTCAACCAAACCCTAGCCGCCACCTCATCATCGCCCTTACCTTCGATTCCTGTTTCTCCTTCATCTCCTCCTACTGTTGACCAACCGGAGGTCAGCATCAAGCCGGCGTCAGCGGTGGTGGTACAGGAGGAGGTGGTGGTGAAGGCGAACAGGTGCATGACTTGCAGGAAGCGCGTGGGGCTGACGGGATTTAAGTGCAGGTGTGAAATGGTGTTTTGTGGGACCCATAGGTACCCGGAGCAGCATGGTTGTACCTTTGATTTTAAGGCTATGGGAAAAGAGCAGATTGCTAAAGCCAATCCCGTCGTCAAGGCAGACAAGCTGGACAAGATATGAAATTCCTCTTTCTTTTTCTTTTTTTTTTTTCCTTTACTCTGTGTGATTTGGGATTTTAGGATTTATGGGTTGAAATCTCATGATGCTTATGATGTTCCCGGCCACTGCTCTCAGTCCGGCAAGGTAACAATGGCGGCGGCTGGTGGTTAATGGATGTTGGTGGGTGGTGGGTGCGATATGATTAAGTGGTGTATGTAAATTCAACGATAATTATAAATCAGCTTCTTTTTTATTTTTATTTATTATTATTTTTTAATTGCTTGTGATGATAAGAATTTATTTTTATTTTTATTTTAATGTCGATAGGGAAAAGTGGCTCAGAAATCTGACACCTGGCCAGGGGCATTGCCACAATGGTCTATTATTGCGTGGTTGGCACCTGGCTTGGTGGATTTCATTAGGTAGGTCTGCCTTTTTAATTCAACAAATGGCTGGGTTGAGTTAGGTTAATAACATCAATGTGGCTTTGCAATTCAATATACATGATGGATTCTATTCCCTCCAATCAATTTATTTATATTACTTAATACTCATCCAATTAAGCATGCATTTTTTTAATCATTACATATAATTTTATGCCTATCGCTCGTATTATTATAACCAACCTAACTATACATTTATGCATTCTTCATTGTTTATTCTAATAGCTTATATTGTAACTAACCTAATTTTTTGATAAAACTATAGATGGGAGATTTAATTTATTCAAGGCCTCTTTAGCGTTATGACACGGTAACCCAAAAGGTTTACAATTTGAAATATACCATCTTTAATCAACGATTTAAAAAATCTACAACTCCACCTAATCTTAATAACATTAACATAATCATCAGTATCGGTATATTATTGCTATTATCATTGATATTAATCACCATCACATTACTATTTTGTACATCATTTTATACATTGTTTATTGAAAATTAATGTTAGTCCCAAAGCAGTAGTCAAGAGGGGGAGTGAATTGACACTAAATTAAAACTTTGAAAATTTTTCACAAATGTATAAAATTAGTACGCTAATTTTAACAAACAGAAAACAACTTTAATTTCAAAAATTAAAAAGTGCGGAATAAAAAAATAATCAATTTACGAAAAGCTCCCCTTTAAAAACAGTAGAACAATTAAAAACGTAAAACCAAGATATTAAATAGCAAACACGTAAAGTCAAATCAAATAGTGAATAATTCACAAAATTAGCAAGCCGAA
>CANYBF010795394.1:0-19039 GCA_948192965.1 Dalechampia spathulata
TTTTTAAGTGTGTGACCTTTTGGGTTCCTAATATGTTGGCAACATGTTAAATCTAATATTTAAAATGTAAATCATGAGTGGTATCTAGTTATACATCATGATTACCAAATTATTAGGAGGTCAACCATTGGTTTGACTTCAACCCTTCCATATCAAACACCGTTGCAATAAACTCCTTTCACCATCACTATCTCTTTTAGGTTTGAGTATGGATTAATGTCAACTCAATGTATGACTAATCATGTTAAGTCCTACCCTAATATAGATTTCTCATGTCATATAATATTTATTCCCAAAATGCCCCTGTGAATCATATTCACCCCGGGCATCCTACTCTGGCCAGAGATTCCTGAATAAAGATTACTTCATGAATCTTTGAGATAACCCCTACTATTAATCTGGGATCGTGAATTATCTATTGATATTCAAATACCTTCAACTATGTTATACCATACCCAACCTCCAAACTATGAACGCCTCCGAAGGAGGAATAAAGCATATGAGTCAAAGTACAGTAATCCATAGTTAAGATAACCTTGATATCTCAAGTCTAAGGATACTTGCACTATTGATATGAGTGAGATACAATTTCATAGACATAGATCAATTATCCATATGAAATCTCACTGGCAAGGTCTCCAATGAACTAGTACTATACTACTCATCCATATATTCACTTTAGACATCTCATGTCATGATGAATGAGAATTATCCCTAAATAGGAAGTGTAACATGTGCTGATCTTCCCATACTAATAATGTCCATTCTTATTAATACCATGATCAAGGATATTTAGATATTGAACATTTGCATACAATAAGAATCTCATTCCATAAGCTCTTTATGGATTCTTTTGCACTGTTCCAATATCATGGACTTCAATATATATTTTAATACTCCAAGTAAAACAAGTTCATTCAAAACATTGTACTATATAATGAATAATGCCTTTATTAATGAAAAACGTATAGTACAAATACACATGATGCTCTAAAGCATACACTAACAAGTTATAAGGCTCCTCTATAGCTTAACCGATGGGATCTAAACCATCATTGCCTCATTGAGCACAAAGTGAGAGGATTATGGGTCATGGTAGTATAGGGGTTGGATTAATCTAGTATTGTATCTATGACAATACTTATTATGGTACTTGTAGAGTTGGTATAGATATGTGTTATAAATGTAGCAGTACTATACATTTTGCCCAAGACTGCACTGTATTTTGAGTTATGCCAGTGCATACTATATCTGAAGATAGCTCATACTAGCAGAACCCGATACCTAGAACTACTTCTAGTGCTTTCTAGAGTGAAGATCGTGGTAGAAGTGGAGGCTGAGGCTGTAATGGTAGAGGCTGAGGTTGTAGCTAGGGTCAATGAACCAATCAGTAAAGACTCTAGCTAAAGTTTACAACCTAAGATAAATGGATGACTTATGAACTACTAATGTAGTTATCAGTAATTCCCTTATCTCTAATCATTATGCTTTGATACTATTTGACCTAGGATCTTTACACTCATACATAAACACTAAATTTGCATGATTGCTTGACATTTCATGTAAAGGATTTGGATATGATATTGCAGTCTTCAATTCTTTAGGTAAAGACATAATAGTTAATAGGATTTATTGGCAGTGTCCCTTGGTTATCCATAATATATAATTTTCATTTGATTTAGTAAAGATAACTCTTTAAGAGCATGATTTTATCTTATGAATGGATTAGTTATCAAAATATCATGATGTAATGGATTGTACATAAAAGATAGTTACATTTAAACATCTAGAGTATGCTATTATTTTGATATAGGGTAGTGCACCAACAATTATATCTAGATTGATTTCAGTAATAATGGCTTAAAGACTACCATAGCAGGGTTATGCCATACTTATACATGTGATAGATAACATGCAGAAAGGGACGTGGATAGCAAAAATACCTATAATATGTTATTTTCTAATAGTACTTCTTAATGAGTTACTGGAATTACCACCCAAGAGAGAGGTTGAGTTTGAGATAGAGGTAATGTTAAGCGCTGAACCCATCTCCATTATGCCTTACCATATGGCACCAATAGAGTTAAAAGAGTTGAAGACTCAATGGCAAGAAATATTGGATAAGCGATTTATTTGGCCTAGTGTATCATCATGGGGTGCACCTATTTTGCTCATGAAGAAGAAAGATGGCACCATGAGATTGTGTATTGATTATAGACTATTGAATAAAGTGACAATCAAAAATAGATATCCCTTGCCTTGCATTGATGATTTATTTGACCAGTTGAAAGATGTAATAATATTTTCAAAGATACACTTGAGATTGGGTTTTCACCCACTTCAGGTGAAGAAAAATAGTACACCAGGGATAGCCTTTTGGACTTGGTATGGTAATTATGAGTTTATGGTAATGCTATTTGGTTTGACTAATGCACCAACAACATTTATGGCCTTGATGAACACTATGTTTAAATAGTATTTAAATCAGTTTATGGTTGTGCTTATTGATGATATATTAGTTTATTCAAAGAATTGAGAGGAACATGATAAGCACTTAAGGATTATATTACAGAAGATGCGGGAAAAGTAGTTGGGAAACTATCAAAATATGAATTTTTGTTAGAACATATGACTTTTCTTGGGCATGTGATTTTAGCAAAAGGTATCAGATTCAATCCCAATAAGATAGAAGTAGTAGTTAATTGGCAGACTCTAAGAAATGTTGGAGAAGTCTGTAATGTCCTAGGTTTAGTTGGCTATTATAGAAGATTTGTTAAAGGGTTCTTAATGATTGCTACACCATTGATAACATTGTTGTGAAAGAATGTTCCTTTTAAGTGGACTGATAGATGTCAAAAAAATTTTGACCATTTGAAGTAATGCTTGACACAAGCTCCAGTATTGACTTTACTGATGCTCGAGAAGGATTACGTGAAACATAGTGATGCTTCACTGAATAGGTTAGGTTGTGTATTGATGTAGGAGCAAAAGGTGATTACTTATACCTCAAGATAACTGAAGCCTCATGAGAAGAATCATCCTACCCATGGTCTAGAGTTTGTTGCAATTATGTTTGCTTTGAAGATTTGGTGATATTATTTATATGGTGAGAATCACCAGAGCTTGAAGTATTTGGGAACACAGAAGGAGTTAAATTTGAGACAAAGATAATAGATAAAACTTATTAAAGACTATGACTATGTGATAAATTATCATCCTAGGAAGGTTAATTTAGTGGTTGATGCTTTAAGTTAGAAGACAGTTGCTGCATTACAACATTCACTAGTGATGTTATATGCATGAGATTTGGCAACTAAATACTATACTGACAGTGCAACAATATTGTTTACAATTACAAGTGAAGTTAGATTTGATAGATCAAATTAAAGAGTGTATAGTACATGATGAAGAATATCAGAGACAATTGAAAAAAGTGTAAGATGGTAATACTATTGTATTTACTTTTGTTGAAGATGCTATATTAAGGCATGGTACACAACTATATATACCAGCTAATGAAGATCTGAAGAAGTAGATTTTAGAGGAAGCTCATAATTTAAGATATTCATATCACCTTAGGAGTACAAAGATGTATCGGAATTTGAAACAACATTATTGGTGGGTTGGTATGCAAAAAGATATAGCCAAGTATATGGCTTGATGTTTGGTATGTCAACGAGTGAAAGCAAAACACTAAGTACCTGCAAGATTGTTTAATTCTTTACCTATACCTGAATGGAAGTGGGATCATGTGATGATGGAATTTGTAATAGGTTTACCAATGACACGAGCTAAGCATGGTGCCATATGGGTTATAGTAGAAAGATTGATAAAGAAAACTCATTTCTTACTTGGGCATATGGATTACGGGTTAGAGAAGTTAGAAGAGTTATATTTGCATAAAATTGTGTGATTACATGATATTCTGATGTCCATTATGTTAGATAAAGATCTATGAGTTACATCTCATTTTTAGGAGAGTTTTCAGAAGGTATTAGGTACGAGGGTACATTTTAGCACTACTTTCCATCCACAGATGGATGGACAATCAGAGAGAGTTATTTAGATTTTAGAAGATATGTTTTGGCATGTGTACTTGAGTAGAAAGGTAGTTGGATAAATTCTTATTGTTGATTGAATTTCCATATAATAATAGCTACCAATCTAGCATACAAATGGCTCCTTATGAAGCTTTATATGGTAGAAGATATAAAACTCTTTTGCACTGGAGTGAAGTCAGAGAGAGAAGATTGGTTGGACTTGAATTGGTATAGCAAGTTGAAGAATAGGTAGAATTGATTAGAAGTCAGCTTAAAGGTGTCTCCATGGAAGAGGATTACGTAATTTAGGTGGAAAGGTAAATTGAGTACTTGGTTCATTGGACCATATGAGATCTTAGAAAGAGTGGGACCTTTGGCCTATAGACTAGCCTTACCTATAGAATTAGATAAAATCCATAATGTATTTCATATATCGATGCTAAGAAGATATAAATCAGATCCTTCTCATCTTATTCTAATTGAATCTATAGAGATATAACCTAACTTATCTTATAATGAAAAACTAGTGAAGATATTGGCCAGAGAAGTGAAATAGTGAAGGAACAATGAATCCCTTTGGTGAAGGTATTATGGAATCATCATTTGGGATAAATGCTACCTAGGAATGGGAATCAATGATAAGATAACAGTACCCCCATTTGTTTCCCATAAATGTAGGTTCAAATTTTGAGTCAAAATTCTTTTAGGGGGAGAGAGTTATTACATTTACACATCTAGCATCCTTGTTTGTATGCATTTTATGCATACGTTATAATGAATGATTGATTAGTGCATGAAATGCATGAATGATATATGATGCATGAATGCTTTGATATGATGAATGTGATATGAAGTGCATGTGATATGAAGTGCCTTATAGATAAAGGAATTCCATAAGATATGGAATTGATAGAGAAAGAAATGAAAAGAAAGTTAAAAGATGATTATAGAAGTGAATATGCATTAAAGATATGAACTTGGTACGCTTTTATTGAATGCTTTAAATAAAGCTCTATGATGGAATTTATGTGTGTAAGGTGATGCATTGGCATGTTTAACATGTTATTGCATGATAAATTATAGTTTAAAATGTGTGAATACAAGTTAAAGTGAAGCAAAAATAAATTGTGTGTTGAATGGTAAGTTAGGACATAAATGGAATTTCATGGAAAGTTAAGGTTATTATTAGAAACCATTACATGTATGACTTTTGTCCATATTACTTTGATGAATGGTAAGTGTAATCCTTATGTAATCATGATGTAAAAATGGATATGAAGGAAGTGGAAATAAATTGGTTAAGTAAGTGATATAAGTTTGCAAAATGTCATTGTATGATTGGTTCTTTTTTTTACATTGTGAAAATTAGGTTTTATATCATCCTAAGGAAGAAGTAAGTTGGTTATTCCATCGTTCTTCACTCTTCACATTCAACTTCTTCCTCTTCTTCTCTTTACATTCTAACTTAAGAAAAACACTATTTTAAGTTAAGATTACATGTAAAATTTGACTTTTATGTTACTTTTATATTTTATACGCTCTATGTAAGATGTCTTCTTCTTCATCTTCTATTCTTTCTTACTTATTTAATGAAAAAGTGAGTTGATGAAGGGTTGTGATGATTGTATGTAAATGAAAGAATTTTGATTGAGTGATGAAGAATAAGAAAGCTAAGTTATTGTTTTGAGTGTTATGTGTAACCGAATGAGTTTTCCGTTATGGTATGTGAAATTTGTGCTAATCCCTAACTTATATCACCTGAGTATGTTACTTTGATTGTTTTTTTGAAGTGTGTGAATGATTTTCAAAGGTGTTTAGAAGGTTTGGTATGCTTAAAGGTTGATGGGAAGATGATTGAAAGTGATAGAAACTTGAATTCCAACTTGCTGCCCAATTTGAGGACTTTTCAGTTTTCATTATTTTATGAGGTAGAATTATGTAGCCTTTGAGTTTATGTAAAACATGTTTAATTTATGTGTTTATATGATGAAAATGAGGTTTAGTGCATAAAAAGTGAGGTATGGCATGAATAGGCTGAATGTTCACTATGGAGGCAGAAAAGCATGTTACTTGAATATGTTATATGTATATGGCTTAAAAGTGTAGATATGTGTAGTGAATCTTGGCTAATTAGACCTAATTTTATGTGTAACATGTATATATGTGTTTTCATTTGGTATGACTTGGTATCAATGTGAACTAGATGTCAAAATGGTTAAGGTATGCATGAAGAAATTCATAAGGCAGCATGTGAACCTTAATGTGGAAGTTATGTAACTTTATGTGTTGTGAGAGATGTGAATGTATAATTGTAAATATAGATATATTTCTTATAGATATGACTTAGGAAAACATGTTCATGCATTAAAAGTGATATATGACTAAGTTATAATGCGAGAAAGAAGTGTACAAGTTAATGGTATGCTGAAAATGTGCATTTTAGTATTGCATATGGAATAAGTCATCTTATATGAGTTGTTTGTATACGAATTACCATAAAGAACTTAAGATATACATGTCTCTTATTCCATAAGAGGTAAAGAGGTGAATTTATGCAAGTTCAAGCATGTTGCTTGCAAGTTTCATGTAAGTATGCCTTGAAGTATGCAAAAAAATGCATTTTAGTACCTAAATGTGGGTATTTTGCCTTTTTGATTTTGATAGCCTTAATAGATGAAAGAAATTGCATGCTATATCTTGAATTAAACCTTGATGAGTCTAGTTTATGATAGTTTATGACATGTTTATGTTAAAGGCTAGGAAAATTGCTTAAAAATTCATTTAGTCCAAGTATTTGCAAAAATTGTACTTTCACTTTCTAGTTTCAGCAAGTTTATGTTGTATCCCATAACTGTCTAAGTTTTTGTATTTCATTTATATGTTTTAATGCCTTGAGATGTGTATGAGATAATGAACTAAAATTAAGTGTCATTCATGATAAGATGGTCATTAAGGGTACTTAGTGGCATATGCATATTAAGTAAAGAGGAGAATGAAGCATGAAATAAAAATGACCAAATGAACAATATACATGACCAAATGAATAGTAACTTGACTACCATGATTCAACACCTTAGTGAATGGGCATCTTAAGCTTCCAAACTTAATGCTACATATACCTAGACCTTATGACTCTTCGTTGTACACAAGAATATTCACTTGAAGGCATGAAATGATGTTAATGTTATATGTTCACACATGACTATGACAAGTCTTATATATGCTTACATTTCTAAATACTTCAATAGCATGCCAATATGCATATGTATAACTTATATATGCACTTATACTTGAATGTAAAGATTTGTAAAGGTATAAATGTTGATAATGGCTAACCATATATTCAAATGGAAGTCAATGATGTATAAATACACTTAATGGATGATATTAAGATTCAAAGGCTTAAGTTGGCTGAATGGTATGTATGACTCCTACTTGTAAAGTGTGAAACGTTATGAGATTATATTGTGCTTGTATGCTCATTATGAATCAAAGTTGAATTGTGATTACATACTATGAATGGATATGGATTCTATAAGGTGATAAGTAAATTGTAAAATATAAATGACCTTACTAAGTGAATATGAACTAGAAATGTTATTGGTTCAGCAAAGGGGACTCAAAGTTCTCTGCAAGCTATCAATAAGGGTAAAGCGGTAGTAGGTTTATGCGATTCACTCTATGATTTCATATAGGCTCTTAAGATTATGATTTCTCACTTGAATGCTTATGATATAATTTTGATGAGTTCATATTATGAATGATATCATATTATCATCTTTGCATATGATCATTAAAGCATCAATTATGCATCATGTCATGAATCATTCATACATGAAAGGCATGTTCATGGCATATCATATAGAGGACATAAGGTAGGAACCAGAGTATTATATAGTACCGGTACATAAAGAAATAGACCCAGTATAGACTATGCATAATCATACAAAAATAATATGAAACATTACAGGAAAATCAAAAGGAGAGTGCAAAAATACGATTACATTCTCACAGATGTACATTATCATTCATATATCATGAAAATATAGTTGATAAAATGATGAATGCACTATAATTATGCTTATATAGAATAGTATACAGAGCAATGATGCTTAAATACTGTATTTAATCTATGAAATGTTACAATGGATTCCTTATGGTATTTATTATTATCTAACATGATATGTTATATGCATTGCTTATAATAGATAAAGAACAATGCAAAGTGAGATGACATAATATGGTTATATTGCTTAATGATTGTTCACTATGACTTGACATTATTATGTTATTTATGATACGTTCTCATGTTATTTGCCAATTTTTTAGAACCACTGAGTTTTATACTTAGCATTTATCATTTGATGAACGCAGGACTAGGATCTTCAGGTGAGAGTTTAGATTGATCAATCAATAGTCAAGGAAGGGTGTGATTTTGATGAATCCCATTCTCAAAGTAGTTTTTGATAAAAGTAACATACTCTAAGATGTCTTATATGTAATACTTACGTTATAAACTTTTATTGTGTGTAATATCAATACCATTAATGTCTGTAAAAATAAATACATAAATTTCATCTAATAAGTGATAGTATAGGTATGAATGTCAGAGATATGACATTTTCATAGGATATAGTGGATGCATATCATTGTGTATTCATTTTAACCATATATATTACCATATTAGAGGTACACATTATTGGATATAGTTAAATGAACAAAAAACTTGTACATATCCCTTGTAGGATAATTAATAATTTCCTCACTTAGGAGACTATTAGTTATTCTATGGAAGCATGTTACACCGGGTTCGGGTGTGACAGTGCATATTGAATGCTTACGGAAGTGGCTTAGGAATGCATGAAATTATAATTTGAAAACAACATGAATGTTGTATTTAAAACCATCAAATGTGCTTACCATTACAGTTAGACCATTTAAATGCCATAAAAAATGAGATGCTTAGTCTTATAGAATGACTAGCCATACACATAAAAGATAAAGTACAAATGAATACATTTATCAAACTAAAAAAATGAAATGACTTAATTTCCCTTAATATGTTACTAATGACTTTATACTTTGGTCAATGAAATGATTATCATTCTTGTTGAATTCAAAATACATGCATATGTAAACTTTGGCCCCATAGTTTTAAGATTGCTCTATATGATCATGAATTGAATAAAGTGATTAGTTTGCATGAAGAAGATATAATTAAGTATGCTATATTATGTATGAATGAAGGTTAGGTCGAAAGATAATTAATATATCATATGAAAATTATTATATTTTTATTGGTAATAAATTAGTGAGTTAGTTAAATGATAAGTTTATATAAATATGAAGTTACGTATTAATATGTACCCATGTAAAATTAAAAAATAAATGAAATGGTCATACAATATTATTAAATTGAGTTATAAGTTTTGGCACATGAAATTTATACAATTTAATGATATTATAAGAATGTATAATAGAACATAGGCTTAGCCAAGTTAAATATTTTTTTTAAATTAACATATGATAAACAATACATAAGTTACTAAATAAAGGATTAAAATTTCTAAGGTATCCATATGTATTAAGTAATACAATGGAAAGAGAGATCATCACCCCTATCTAATATAAAGATAATGATAAGGAGAAAATAAGATAAAGTAGCCTAGAGGGGCACTAAGATTAGTAAACATTATGACGATTAAGAGATTCCAAGCTTTTGTATAGTTACTTAGACTATTTTTTATATTTAACATACTCCTAGTAAATGTTTCTACTTATCCAACTATCAATATACAATTTATAAGTAAGAAATAGTTTATGTATACTCGCATACTATAAATGTGACAAAATGACAAACTACTTATGTAATATGGTGGTTTGATATGTATATATTTTACACTGTCATTTGGCAAAGTGATCACAAGCCATATTCTTGAATGTATGAATGGTTATATATATTAAAATATATGATTATGCAATGAATTATAGGAAACATGGATAAATTACATAACTTTAGCAAAAAGATTGTGTCATATCTACTCAATGAAACATATTCTTGTAGAATAATTACTAAAACCCTTACCAGTTGGAATATGTTAATCATCCTACAAATGATATGTAAAGTTATTTTTAAAACCCTTAGAATTTTTTTTTTAATTTCAATAATTATTTATGGTACTTATGTCTTATGAACATGCTATATATTTAGTTGCACATGAAAATAATGCAATATAATATCATCAATCATATCTTTTACAAAACATATAAGTTAACTTCAAAATCCATTATTTGCTAGAAGCTTGTAGTGTTTACAAATTATTTACATGCACACATAGACTGATAAACTAATGGTTATATGTTATTACCTTTATATATGTATGATAGTTCTTATGCCTCTGAACTGTAAAACTTTACCTACTGAGGATTGGTTGGTCTTTCTCTACCTCAGTGATGCTAACTTACATTTATCAAGTGATAAATGCTAAATATAAAAATCAATGGTACTTAAACATACTTATGTAATAAAAACCATCATGATAAAATGTCATATAACATAATAAATAATGGAAATGTATCATTCATGACTAATGCCATTAAAGAACACTTCATTTTGTATTTTAAATTCATAATAGTCATTTTGTTACATCATCTATATCTAAATATCATGTTTATGAGTTCTTTTCTTGTATTACAAAATTTATGTATCAAGCTTGCATCCCCATATATATTCAGATAACATTTATTTATACAATCAACATTGTAATATTAACTATATGTAGTAATGTTATTATATGATGCAAGTTATGAAAATCATTTCACATCTTTCTACAATCATTCACCCTTACTGCTCCCTTCACCCCTACACTTTTAAATGTAACCATTGTAACCATCATGCATAATCATATACTTGATAGAGGCATAGTCCAACCTACTAGAATCATTAGCATGGAATTAACACCTCTTATCTCTCAATCTTGTAGTTAGTAGGGGCATAGTCTAACGTACTATAATCACTAGTAGGCAATTAATATCTCTTATCTCATAATTATCTAGTAGGGCATGATCCATCTTATTGTATCTCAATCATCATACTCATTGCATGTCTTCCTATCTTCATCCATAGATCATGTTGCATGATTTAATACATGAATAACTTAATATTGATAGCACGATGCATGAATGTACCAATTCCATGCCACATCTCAACTATAACAATTCATATATAATTATAAATCACATTCATTAGATGATTCAATAAACATTATTTTATATCATAATCAAGTGTCATCATATTTCAAATAAGGGGTGTAATTCCAAGGGATTCAATATTCCCCATGTTGAGACTTATTCAAATATCATTCACGTTTAAAATCATTTTTTTATAAGCCATAACATACATATTTATGTTACATAAGCCTTAATGTTAATTTTATATATATATATATATATATATATATATCTAAAGCTTTGTATCATTTCCATAACTATGAAAATACAAGGTCTTATTCATATTATTGGTTAGGCAATAAAGGAATGTCAAGTGATTTTTTAATTTTTAAAAAATCTTTACATAATTTGTATGCTAAACATACATGTTTGATTTTGGTACATTAATTTGCCTTGCCTCCTACTTATCTTAATTAAAATTTCATATTAGTTTTATTATCATTTAAGAACTATACACATCAATTATTTATGTATAACATGTATGTCAAAATAACTCATATTTAATTCTTAGCCTAATTCAACAATTACACATTCTAAGTTACTCTATTCCTATTTTTGTGCCACATTCAATCATATGCAAGCTTAATATATTTAAACCATATAGCAAGCTAAGTCTAAAATGTGTATTTATTATCTCTTTAATATGATTAATTCATTTATAAACTTCATAGTCTTTACTCTTAAAATTATTCAAGTGATTACTAATTTAATTTCCTATCCACATATGCATTTTTCTCTTTTTAATAAATATAAGTACTAAGTCATTTATCATGGTTACATAAATAAGCCTCACGTATACAAGGTAATGTAAAATTCAAGTTTTAGTTAAATAACCTTAAGTAGCAGTTTAGTGTATGCAAACCTACAACTATATTTTAAATTCTTCAGTTCTTTAAGCATAAAAATCTTTAACTTATTGATTAAAAGTATATTGAAAAGTAAATTGAGCCTAAATGACTTGCTAGAGTGATTTTAGGAGTCTTCATTCATTTTTATGATGTTTTTCATGATCCAACTTATGTTAATTACATTTCTTATGAATGATTTCCAAACATATTTAATGGACCTTGATCCTTGATTCATGATTAGCTATAGCTTAAATTGATCAATTGCCTCTCCATATTTTCATTGTTACCTAATGATGATGATTGATTATTATTTTCATCATGTTTTTTAGCTTGTGTTTCCCAAGACCCTATCTTTTTTTCCTCAAATGGAGTGGAGGAGATGTCACTTGACATATATTTTTCTATCATTGAAGATTTTATGTTATAAAATAAACCTCTATTTTATTTCCCTTTACATGTATGTCTTGTTATATTCTGCATGTTCCCTTATCTCTCCTTGATTCCCTTTCTACGAGCTATTATTATCTTTGCTTTTTACTACTATGCTTTCTATATTTGTTGTTGTACTATATTTACTATATCTACTACTATGCCATATTGTGTAATATATTCATGCCTATGAATATCTATATGATTGCCTAGGTCAATGAATTATTTAATATGGTAAAAGCAAAATTAAAACTCTAAATGAATATATTTTCACCATTCAAACCCATCTTTGAAGGGTTTAACAAGCACCCATGTTGTAGGTCAGTTGAACTAAAATCTATAATCATTTGGTGGCAACTCCATTGGTAACCTCATACGGGTTCATATCATTTTTCAAGGGAGCATCTTAAGAAGATTACTTTTTCACTTCAAATGAGCCCTTAATGTAGTTTGTCATAAGCCTCACTTTGGGTCATGGTGAAAGCCCTTAATCAATCCATTATGTTGCATAACATGAAACCATATATATTTTCACATACCACTCTCATCCTTTCTTAATCAATGATTATAGGTGAATTAGTACATTGGACTCTATTCAACTCCTTAAGAAAGTAAGTCTACCTTTACCACTTACTGCTTAGTCTTATGCATTATCGATGATTCCTTAATCGGATAGACATAAGTTATAGTCTTATATTGATGATTCCATTTGATTGGATAATTATGTAGATATCATACATGAGACCTTAGCCTATTTTACTATACTAAAGCCCATGTAGCTAGCCATAACAACATTCTAAAACTAGGATCTCTTATATCATATACTATTTGGATCTATGCCCAATTATATCAATGGATTTGCTTATCTTGCTTATTTTCTCACCCCATATTGTTATGCTACGAGTTAGTATTTCATCATAATTATGAAATGCTTGCATAACCTCATGCTTATTCAATTGACATTCTGTTATCATAGTAATATGATTATCCCAAAATGCTGGTAAATTTTCTCTATAATCCCTTATATGATTGGGTAATGATAAAACCTTTGCTTACCTCACATGTTGAGAATTTTATGCCTTGAGTTATAGTGTAACTCCAAGCTAGTAACCCACCTAAGAGATTTTAGACCAACTAGTCTTTATGAATATAAAGGATGGTAGGGAGCATTATTGTGTGTAATACGTTCATTAGTCCTTTCATGGTTTTTTTTATCAAACACATTGCATGCTCATGCAGACTTCTCTAACCAATTTCCTTTTACAACCATAAAGCTAGATGTTTCCTAACATAGTCCATGCATGCATCTTATATGCTAAATCATATGCATCAAAAAAACCAATGCGTACTCATGCATCCATGCTAACATTTTTTATTATATATAAAAAATGATATATCCATAGTCTATTACATCCCTTTTTGACAAAGCTTACCTATCCTTTGATGAGACTTTCCTTACTATTGTGAAAGATATGATCAACCAACCCATGAAGAAACTATTGATTATTGGCCTCAAAGCTCTCTCAAAATAATAGATTAAGAAAGCCCTTAATCCTAAGGACTTCATCACCCTGTCAGCTTTAATCAAGGATAAGAGAAAAGTGATAAATCTATATGATGTAGAAACAGATGATGATACTCTGCTTTGGATGCATGACATCCTTAAATTTAAGACTTCTACATTAGAGTAAAAGATAAAATAGTTGCTATCTATCATGAAGACCAAGGCAATGGAATCTAATATGAACTTTGATGAATTCTCTACCAGAGCCATTAATGGATTATCAGCCAAGTTCAAGCTGCTAGATGTTCCCAAGTACAATAGGGTTAAGGATCTAAAGAATCATATGAAGACTTACCTACATTATGATAATGAGCACCATTGACTTGTCAGATGAGCAGATAATCTAACTATTATTTATATCACTAGAGGGATCAATGCTGGCATGGTATTATAGTCTTAACATGGTGACCACCGTCAAATGGAAGCTTCTTTTCACTACATTCTACAAGTAGTATAGGTTCAAATCTTAATTTAATATTCTTATGCTAGATCTCAAGATGGTGAAGCAAAAACATAATGAGTCTTTCATAGACTACTTTAGCAAATGAATGGATAAAGTTGAATTAGTTATATAGAAGCCACCAAAATTTGATATGTTCAACAAGCTTATTATAGGTTTGTTGCCAGTTTACCAAGACAAGCTAATGTATTAGACCTTTAACACTTTTGAGGGCATCTACTTAATCGATCAGAGGATTAAGCAGACAGAGGGGTTAAAGAAGAAAGCATCTTCCTTCTTTAAACCTAAAATCACTACTTATACATAAACAACCTACAAATCCTTATATATAAATGCCTCATAAATATCTAGCCAAATACTTTAAAACACTAACCACCTCAAAGGTTATCAAATTTTAAGATGCCACTTTCAAAGGTGTTTGGGTGTCTCATCAAAGAAAAACTCATTAAGCTACTAGAGTCAAACTTTTGAACACTAACCCTAACCATTATAAACATCAAGACTTACTATCATTATCAATAACACCATTGATAGTGAGGAGGTTGCTAGATTGCCTACTATAAGCTTTAGGCTTGATGATGGGTTTGATATCAATGTATAGATATTTGGTATGATAGTTTGGATGATGCGTTTGTAGCTTCTCAAAAATATGTTAACTTTGAATTAACAATCATTCAAAAATCTAAGAAGGGTGAGTTGATTAAGACTCATAATGTAAGCAAGCTAATGCTTAAGTCCAACAAGCAATATAAAGCACTTGGTGCTAATAAGATATCCTCTTGGGTTTGTAATATGGCCTGAAATTGTAAGGTCTCCACCATTTCTAGTTTGGGGAGGAAGTCAAATGCTATGAATAAGTTGACAGAGACTAGACCCATTGTGGATAAGGATTATCTTAGTAGTACACCAACTTTGTGCTTGTTGATAAGGGTAAAGAGGTTACTCAACCTAAAAATATAATCATCAAGCAATTGAAGATGCAAGCTAACATCAATATTTGGGACTTTGTGTTATCCTTCCAATAACATTGATGGGTCATTGTTGAGACACTCTTTATTATGAGAATTTCTCCTTCTACCATTACTTGTAGCATGAAGAACTAGTTAGTGAATCAAGAGTTAAAATCTAGGATGATCAATTTCTCTGATGCAGATTTGTTAGGTGAAGGTATTCGTTATAACAAAGCATTCTTCATTAGCATGTACATCATGAACTTCTCCACTCTATATGTTATAGTGGATGATGGTTTCAATATTAATATCTATTCTCTAAAAATTTTTCAAAGCATAGGATTAAGATGTTAGATTTGAAGTCATTTAAGACTATTATCAAGGTATATAATGAGTCAAAGAGGGAAGTTATTGATATCTTCACTACAACTATAATAATTAGATTGATCAAGTTAGTTATAGAATTCATAGTTCTAGACATCATAGTGTTCTTAGCTTTACTATTGGATCAATCGTGGTTCCATCCATTAGAAGGTGTGTCATTAACCTTGCACCAAAAGATTAAATTCCTATATGATGAAGGTATGATAATAATAGCCATAGATGATATTGTTACATTAGCTTGCATTAAAGAGGATGTCCCTCTTATGGCTAACTTTTAAATTGTTGTCATCTGAGAACCTGAGTTATGCTCATACCAACTAAGCCCTATCATGGAGAGAATGTTATACAACATGAACTTTATTTGTGGTAAAGGATTGAGCCATTATCAACAAGGTTATATGAAATTCAACTTCCCTATAACCATATGGGAAGAGAGATACTATGTTAGATTTAACACTTACACTTTAGATAAGCCAAAAAAGTGTAAGATGGTTACTTTGTCTAAGGACAGACCTAGTATGATCAAGAACCTAAGTTGTTACACTCAGATAAGTTCATTGATCAACAGTTTACCATCTTTGATGATGTCTATGATTTGTTAGCCTTGATAGAATCTAAGAAGGTCACTACCATCTCATCGTTCATCAACCTTAATGTTGATTTTTAGATCTTTAGAGATATTATTGATCTCATTATCAATTGCCTTAATTTAAAGCCTATTATAATCACTAAATTAGAGACCAAGTTGTAAAATTTAGATATGGGTGATCTAATGCTTTAAAAGGTTTACCAAAACTTTGCTACACTTATTGAGAGTGCTTTTGATAAAATTTTCTATGAAAATGATGATGTCCCTATTTTTCTACTTTTCAATGATGATGTAATTCTTTCAAAATTTAATGTAATAAAAAATAGTTTTGCTTATGTTTATGATATGTATTTTGATGACATTATGCATGAACATGAGCTATACATGAACATTTTTTATATTAATGCATTACACATTGAAACTGTGAACATTGACATATATGACATACCCTATCTTCTTTAAATTACATAAGATCTAACTACTAATGAGATAATAAAAATTATCAGAGTGTTAAATAATATATAAAAGCTTTTATTCTAGGCTATGAAGACATGTTAGGTATTGGGAAAACTATTACAAAACATAAAATTTTGATGAGGCTTAAGTTCAAGCCTATTAAATATAAGCTACGTTGGCTTCAACCAAAATGGACCTAAAAGGTTAAGGAAGATATTTAAAAGTAGTTAGATGCTAAGTTCCTTGAAGTAGTTCACTATCCAAAATGGTTGGTCAATGTGGCTTTCGTACATAAAAAGGATGACATGGTTAAGGTTTATGTAGATTATTAAGATATGAATAAAAGATGCCTGAAGGATGAATTTCCTTTACCTCATATTGATATGCTAATTGATAATGTAGATATTAGCGTTATGTACTCATTTACAAATGGATTTTCTAGATACAATTAGATTCTCATGGCCATCATTGACAAGGTAAATATAACTTTAATTACAAAATAGGGGACCTATTATTACAAGGTCAGGCCTTTTGGTTTTAAGAACACAAGTGCTACCTACCAGAGGGTCGTAACAACCTTGTTGCATGATTTGATCCATAAGGAGGTTGAAGTTTATATGGATGATATGATGGTGAAGTATCCCACCAAAAATGAGTATCTAATTGCTCTTGACAAATTTCTCATATGGGTTGAGAAGCATAGCTCAAACTGAATCCAAAGAAGTGCACATTTGAGGTGATATCCAGTAAGCTATTAGGTCATTTAGTCATTCAGAGGGTTCTCGTAGTAGATCTTGACAAGGCTAAGTTAATCAAAGAAATGTCCATTCCTAGAACTAAGATTGAAGTTAAGGGATTTCTAGGACAACTCCAATATATTAGCATATTAAGCCAATTACTAATGTGAGTGCCGATTTCTGTCGGGGCCCAGAGTGAGGCTTGCAAAAGTCACGAACTGGGGACCGCACTTGGAGCGAAAGCACAGTCTTCCTAAGGGGTTCCCTTAGGGAATGATACGGACTCAAAAGAGTTACAAGGAGTTGCCACCGGATGGTTCCAGATTGGTCCAACCAACCCATAGCATGAGTGCTAGTTAAACCCTTCAAAGATTGTGTTCGGGTGGTGGAGATCTATTCTATGAGTTTCCAAAATCGACTTTACCATTATAGTTGGGATTAATTGTCCTAAGCAGGCAAGCATGCGAGTGTAATTGTAAACACACAGTGCGTCATATGAATTGGCATGTGGCATGATGATATAGTATATTTAAGCAAATATATGAATAAAATAAAGGCCAGTGAAAGGGATCGAGGAAATTAGGGGGTACACGCGAGATAGGGGGATTATTACAGACCAAATAATAAATCCTATCCTATTACAAAAATTCCTCGCATACATAATTTCTCGGGTATTAAGTAATACCCCCTTTTCCCCTCGAGTTGCACGATCCACAATGCACGATGGATTAATATGCAAAATAAACAAATAAAATTCATTAGTAGCAAATGAATTTTGGATTTAATTAACTAGTCCAGTACAATTTAAAAGTACGAACCAAGAGTCAAAATCCAATAATTATTAGGCAATAATTGAAATAATAAACACGAGCCAGATCGTGAAAATTCATTTTAATAAAAATAATTTTAAGCAAAATTATTTTATTTGATCATGGAAAAATTAATTGGGAGGACTATTATCACACAAAAATTACTAGAGATAGCCCTACGACCAATTAATTCAAATCATTTCAAAAATCGCATTTATACGAGTAAAAATATCATTTTATCGTAAAAATTAATTTTGAGGCCAAAATTAATTATGTAAAAATTATTTTATGATAATTCAAGAATAGTGAGACTCAAATACCACTGGACACATCAAAAAACGGCCAAAATATGGCCTAAAATATAGTTTTTCTAGGAAAACGTGAGGAATGTGCGCCGCGCATCAGGTGATGTGCGCCGCGCATCAGGTGATGTGCGCCACACATTGACTGTGTGTAGCGCACATCCCATGATGTGTGGTGCACATCCTATAATGTGTGGTGCACATCAGAGACCAATCTACAAGAAAATTAAATCTGTTAGTA
>CANYBF010795463.1:0-11949 GCA_948192965.1 Dalechampia spathulata
GGAGTTTATCAGCAAAAATATAGGCAGAATATTCCTAATTCTATTCTATTTCCTATTGTATTTGTAGTTTACTTAAGTTATGTTTCCTTAAAATAGTATTAGGTCTTTGTGTATAAATAGAGATGTATATTCATGTTTTTATATATACTAGTATAGCAGAATATTACTCTAAATCAATAATAAGTAACTGCTAACAAGATAAAGAGTCGAACAGAGGTCAGTTTAGCAACAGGAGAAAAGGTGTCAGAATAATCAATTTCAGAAGTTTGAGCATAGCTTTTAGCAACAAGACGAGCTTTCATCCAGGAGATTGACCCATCAGGATTAACCTTAATGGAAAAAACCTACTTACAACCAATTGCAGTCTTGTCAGGTGGTAAATCAATCAACACTCATGTACCATTGGTATCCAATGCAATCATCTCCTCTACCATTGTCATTTTCCAACCAGTGTGAAATAAAGCCTAAGAAACAGTCTTAGGAATAGAAATCGAATCTAAAGAAGCAATAAAAGAACAAGTAGGCAAAGACCAATGACTATAAGCAACAAAAAAGGAAATGGATGAGTACATTTACATTTACCTTTACGAAGAGCAATAGGGAGATCAAGATTAGTGAGAGTAGGATCTAGAGACGGAGAGACTATAGTAGGACATGAACCAATGGGTTGGGAACCATGAGCATATACATGCACAAAACGTGGTTTAGGAGGAAGTGGAGGTGGCAGAGGAGGTGTGGATGTTGTGGTAGGGGAGGTAGACTGTTGGTTGACTAGAAACAGTGTAGATCAAAAAGGTATCAATCTCTCCCTGTTGGTTAAATGGAGAGGAAGAGGAAAAGAAAGGAACATCTTCCTAAAAAGTAACATCAATAGAGACCAAATACCGTTATAAGTAGGGAGAATAATAATGATATCCTTTTTATGACCGATAATACCCTAAAAAGACACATTTAAGGGATCGGGGTTCAAGTTTGTTAAGTTGTGGATGAACATCATGAACAAAACATATACAACCAAATATATGAGGAATAGAGATCAAAGACAAAGTTGGAAACAAAGTGTGAAATGGAGTAGTACCTCAAACAACAGAAGATGGTATACGATTAATTAAAAAACAAAAGGTAGTAACATCATCAACCTAAAATTGGGAACGAACTTGCCTTTGGAACAAAAGAGCGCGAGCAATTTCAAGAAGATAACGATTCTTGCGCTTTGCAACACCATTCTAAGGTGTATCAACATATGAGGTTTGGTGAAGAGTACCATGTTGTGTCATAAAAAATTGAAATGAATGAGATAAGTATTCTTTGGCATTATCACTACCTAAACATTGTACATAAACATTAAATTGTGTGCGAATTTCAACACAAAAGGTGGAAAAATGATGAAACAATTCAAAATGACTTTTCATCAAAATAAAGCCATGTTACACGACAAATGTTACAAAATACTGAAAACCATTCTTTGATGACACTGGACAAGGACCCTAAACATCTGTATGAACTAAAGCAAATGGTGAACAAGCACGTTTATTGACTCTTAGACCAAGTGGACTACGATGATGTTTGGCATACTGACAAGACTCGCAATTAAAAGACAACAAAGTGTTAAACTGTGGATATAATAGTTTTAACAAAGACAGAGGGATGACCTAACTAACAATGTGCAGTGAACAATTCAAATGTTTCAGAACACAAACGAGCGGGAAACAGATGTATCCAAGATATACAACCCAACTAATTCATGACCTCTACCAATAATCTTCTTCGTCGTATGATCTTGAAATAAATAATGATCAGGACAAAAAGAAATAGAACAATTCAAAGTTCATGTGAGTTTACTCATAGAAACTAAATTGAACAAGAAATTTGGTAAATGAAGGACAAAGGTTAAAGAAATAAAAGAGGTAGGTTTAATAGTACCCGAACCTAAGACGACATATGTTATGCCATCTGCTAATGTAACAGAAGAGGGAGAAGTGGAAGAATGAAAAGATGAAAACAAGGTACAATTACCTGTCATGTGATCCATGGCACCTGAATCAATGACCCTGGTGGAGGTAGACAAAAAACAAGAGTTTTTATTACCTGACTCAATATCATTAGAGGATGGAGTAGACTATTTCAAGGCTTCTCGATATTGCGAGAATTGAACAAATTCATCAGCAGATGCTAGTACCGAATTTGAAGAAGTCATGGCAACATTGGCACAAGGACTAGTAATAGATTGAGAAGATTGATGAGCCAACTTCTAGCAGGTGCAATGAGTGTGACCTTGCTCATGACAATAATAGCAAACAACATTCCATGTATCCTAAGTAAAAGAACTACTTTGTTGAGACGATCGATGAGATTGATTCCGTCAAGAGATCAAAGCAGAGTTCAAAGTTGCTAACATAGATGAAGTAATGTTATGTTCAGTGCGAAGCACCCGAAAGAAAGTCTCATGTAATGAGGGAATTTTGGATCCCGAGAGAATTTGAGATCGAGCAGTATCAAATTTTGTAGGTAAACTAGCAAGAAAACTCATAATGGTCATCTTCTCGAGGTTAGCTTGTTGGACTTTGACATCGGAACTAAATGGTATCAAAGTTTTCAATTCTTCATAGATTTTCTTAAACTCCATAAAATAAGCTGTAAGAGACTTGTCTTGTTTATCAACACAATAGAAAGCTTTGCAAATATCATAGGTTCAAGTAATATTACCCTTTCCTTGACAATCGCATAATGACTAGTGATGCTTATGACTTCAGCCGAAATACAATTACGAATCTACAAAAATAACTTGGCATCATCCCTCTTCCATTTAAATACCTTTCTTTAGCAATGTTGGTACTAGCATCATTTGAAGTGCTAGAAGGTGGTGGGTCATCTGTCATATACAAGTCTTATTCAATGCTCAATAAATACACATCTACCGCCTTTCACCAGTCATAATAATTGTTACTAGTGAGTTTTTCATCACTTATTTTGACTGTCGTGGGAATAACATCAAACATGGTAGTCTGATTTACTGCCATTTGAAATGCAAGGCTCGAGAGAGAGAAAATCAGCAATAAAAAAAAACAATAGTTGGTGTCAATATAACCCAGGAAATGAAGTCCTCAACAGAAGAAATGAAAATTACAAAATGTCTTGACAGTAGGACTGAAGGTGATGATGTAGCATCGGAAGTGAAGTCAGAGTATCACTGGAGATGCCATGTGTCGTCATGTGCCGGGGCATGAGTAAGAGTAGAAAATTGAATCGGCGTGTGAGGCCCACGCGCAATCCTGTTGGTCGCCGGATTCTAGGCGAACACTGGTAGACACTCGATGAAGCTCCTAAGGTGGCCGGTGAGAAGAATAGACCAGCGGGTGAAATTGGAGCAGGAAATTGAATCGGCACATGAATCATACGTGCAGCCCTACTGATCGCTAGACTCAAGGTAAACGCCGGTCTTGGGCCACCGGATCTTCAACGCCGAGCTGTGACAATAGGAGCGCACTCACATGGGTGCCTCCAAGGAAGTCAAATGATAGCTACTCTCACGACAGCTCAAAGAAGAAAACGAAGCCAGAAAAAGAACCCTAGCAGTAGCCAGGCTCTGATACCATGTAGTGCATGATGATATGTTTAGCATTCATTAGGTAATATATTTATATACAACACTTAGGAGTCAAATCCTATCTAGAAAATCTTATCATATCTAGTAAAATATAGGAAAATCCTATCTAATCCACAACAATATTAATTCAAACATGAGATTTATAATTAACATCAAAATATAAAATAAATATTAAAATATGATGATTTGGGATAATAATCTAGATATCATAATCGATAAACTAAGTATCAAAATCAAAAATCAAATTAGAAATCTAGTATTCAATATCAACAATAACTTATAATAAAAAAAATTAAAATGAAATTAATTTTTATATTATTTAAAATCATATATAATTATATTATATTCAATTTATAATTATGAACTGATGATTAAATTACATTAACCTAAGAATGTTAAAAACATGATAATTTGGTAGATTTTCAAGGAGACCTATGTCATGATGTGATTAAAAAAATAAACAATTTAAAAAGTTTAAAAAGTTTAAAAAGTTCAAAAATTATGAGATAACTAAAATGTAATTGTCAAAACTTTTTTAAAAATAAAAAATTGTAAAACGGAAACACAATTGTGAAAAAAAAATTTTAAATATTACAAATTTTGAAAAGTCATAGAGAACTGTAAAATTCTGAAAATTTTAAACAAGTTGTAAGAAATATTTAGAAATTTTGCAATTTTTTTCGAAAAGACTTGTACCAAGTCTTACACTAATAAAAGAATTAGCATCTTTGGTGTTTTGGTTTTATAAAAAATATAACTCTAAAATTGTAAAACATCTAAAAATTTTAAAAATAAAAGACTGCAAAAGTATTATTGTACATTTTCCTACAAGTTAAATAATAAACATTAGCATTATAATTAGTATATATTAATAGGATATGGATTAAATTTACAATATTAAAAAACTAATTAATCAGTCATAATAAATTTTAAGATTAGCATTGCATGTCACTTGGAAAAGTGGAACTGTTAAGGAAGAAAGGTGTAATAAGTTGGTCTTTTTCATCTCTTATTCCTTGGTCTATTTTTTTTAATTTTACAATTTATAATTTTCCTTACAATTTATTTTACAATTTTTTTTATTTTTGCAAAATTTAGTATAAGACATATTTTTTCTTACTAACATCAATTTATAATATTATAGAAGAATTTAATTACAAGATAAGCATATATTATTTTTAGTTTGTTACCTAGAAAAAAAAGAATAATTTAAATTAGAAAAGGTTGATCTATCTTTGACATCTTAGGGCTTTATTGATACCCATTATTTGATTATAGCATGTTTTATTTTTTAAACTTTTAAGTAATTTCTCACATAAAATAGAATTAGGGAAATGCAAGAAGCATATAAAAAAATAACTATGAGATAATTGTAATGACAATTTGAAAATGACTAATCTTATGAAATGCATAAATTGTAAGAGATATCCGTGTTTAATAATAATCTCATACTATCTATTTTATTTGATTATTGGATACTTTTCATTTTCAATTAAGTTGGTTTTTTATTACACATGTATTGACATTATATTTGTATCAATGTGTTACTATTATCATTAATCATCCTACTTTTTTTTTATCTTAACAACTAATATGAAAAAGACTTAAATTAGTTGTATTTCCTATAAATGATATATATTTATCCAACTAATATATTAAGGTGTAATTAAACTATACATTTTGCCTTTTATTTTATAAGTAAATTTTTATAATTGTGTTAAAGAAACCAAATAATAAAGTTGGTATGATTTCAACGGTAAATGGAAATGCAACCAAATGCATAAATAAAAATATATTTTAGATTCCCAAAGTGTAATTCACATTGTTAATTAAAAAAAGATTAAATGTATAGATACATGTTAATATGTAATACAATTATATAACTTATTGGATTTCTATTTTTCAAAAAAGAATTAAAATTATAATTCATTAAGTGTAATTATGAATACAGATAACAAGTTTGAGGTTTCTTTTCCCTTTGAGAGAAACAGAACATAAATCAGGTAATCTGCTATACTGAAAGATCAAGTCTTCATCAAATAACGAGGATTAATCATCTTAAATTAAGGTACGCTTCCGATTTATTATAGCTTCTTGATGATTTGACATATTTGAATGATGGCTAGTTTAGATTTTAGCCTTTCATAATTTGCATTGTTAATTAAAAGAAGATTAAATGTATAAATAAAATGTTAAAAGTAATACAATTATATAACTTATTGATTTCTATTTTCCAAAAAAGAATTAAAATTATAATTCATTAAAGTGCAATTATAAATATACAGTTAAACGCATAAATAAAATATTAATACGCAACATCCCAACATATTTCTAGATTAATTTACTATATTTATTTTTTGAAAACAATTTAAGCTATAATTTCTTAATTCTAATTAAATTTTTAAAATTAAATCATTATATAAACATAATAAATATATTTTGGTATGATACTTGTTGGTCACTTCTCATTTTGGGTAGTTTGCATATGTATTAAAATTGTATTTCAATATTAAGATATAGATATTATCATTAATCAATCAATTAATATCAATATATATATATATATATATTAAGTGTTGGGAAGCTTAGTTCCCATACTCTTAGCGTATAAAATGTTTAGAAAATTCTTTGATTTTATCTAAATTAATTGTAAAGAATGTTTAACTTATAAATTTTAAATTTAAAGGAATTGGTAGTTTGATGAAAATATTATTGAGATATAATTGTATATTTTCTTTAACATTTAAGATTGATTAACCTTTTTACATTCTTCATATATTTTTTTGATTTTAAAATTTAAGTTTTCAAGAAATAAATTATTTAAATGGATAAGTCATTCAAAGATAAGTGTAAATTTTCTTAGATTTATTATAGGAATTCTTGGAATTCGAAATTGAAAAAAATATTTAAATCAACATTGATTAATAAAGTATTTAAATTTATTTTATTTTTATATGCCCATAAGAAAATAATGAATTATTTACTTATGTATATCATAAAATGCATCTAATGATATTAATTATAAATAAATTTTCATTGAATCTTCATTAATGATATTTACTAAATAATTCAAGATTTTTCTTCATACATTTATTGTTATTAATTAGATTTTAAATATAATTACCTTAATATTTTATTTTTTATATATTTAATTATGTAATGTATAAACAATGTTCAGTTCAGTTTTTCATTTTCATATTAAATCTCTTATATAGAAATCAAAGAGTTAGTAGTTCTAAGAAATTATGATGATTATAATACAAATATTTATAAATTCGTAAACTTATTATTTTAATTAAAAAAATATTGATTTATTTTACAGGATAATCTTGCGAAGCACAATATATACAATAGTATTAAATAAAGTTAAAAGACAGAAAATGTTTAGATTCTTTAGCTATGTAAGACTTGATTGAAGATTTTTGAAAAATGTTCTAGTTTTTAATTCTTTTCAAAAGTTTACAATCAGGTTTTAATTTTTTATTATTTAATTACATCTTCACATTATGTGTCTTGGAAATCAACAGTGTCAACTATAATTCTAATGGAAGGGCTTAACTGTTCCTTATTTTGGTTTGTTAGAGGCAAAAATGAAATTCACTCCTAAATTATGATAAAATAAGTTCAATAATTATTAATAATAGAACACCAGTGCATGTAAAATTGACCAAACAGGATTCATTGCAATTTATGCTAAACAGAGAACCATGAGTATAACTTGGTGTAAAATAAAAGGGAAAATTAAGTGGATAAGGGATTGATTAAAGTTACCTGTTCTTTAACACGTTTAGCTCTGCGACGAAGGGCGCGAAAGAGAAAGACACCGATGGAACCAGTCAGAAGAACGCTGGTAGCAACTTGGATAGGAGAAGGGTCATCTGTGGTTGCAAATATGGAAGGAGAGGAAGAGAAAGGAAGCTCCACAGGACCTCCATCTTCTTCTGGCGTTGCCTCCGCCAGCCACAGGTCGGATTTTGAAGGAGGAAGGGCTGAGAGGGTCCAAAGAGAAGAGGGCCTCGAAGGAGAAACGCAAGGAATGTGGAGGTGGTGGTGCTGATGATGGTGAAGACGGGGCGAAATTTGAGGAGAAAGAAGGCAGCGGTGGGAATTCAACATTTGGTCGAAGAAGTGGTAATCGTTGCTGTTTCTGGAGATGCAATATTATCCGCTCCGCACCTTTTTGATTTCGGTCGGAACATTTTAGAAGTATCTTCTTTATTTTCTTTTCATTTTTCCCTTTTGGTTTTTATTTTATGAAAAAGCAATGATTTAGGACTGATTTGGTGTTAAAACTAAATTTTATAAATTTATCCATGTAACAGCTCTGTTAGTATAAAATTGGAGTTATCAATTTTAGTTTTTTAAAAACATTATATCTAAATTTAAATCAAAAATCAAACGTTAATCACATATAATAAACCATATATTTGTTAGTCATCATTTTGAAAAATATAATATAATTCAAGATAATCAAATAATTCAAATTGATTCATAATTAAAATATTACCTTTGAATATAATTTGATAGTTGTAATCAATACAATAAAATAATTTAATGTAAATATAGGCCATCTAAATTAAAATAAAATGATGTACTTCCTCTCAAAAGGATTGGATTGGATTATGCAAGGGGAACGAAATACCAATTTTTACATGCTTTCACTATGATCTAGAGGAGGTGTAACTAGATTGATAGGATCAAGGTTGATCGTTGGTAAATGGGATTTTTATTTGGAATGTATATTGGTTATTCAACAAATGATGGTATTTGATAATCGACATTATTATCTACTTTTATCATTACTTTAATGTTTTTTTAAGCTTAGTTTTCAAGTTCTTACTTTCAAACATAAATATTTTCATATAGAATTCATACATAATCCATATTTCACACCTTGCATTTATTTTATAATATTTTGCATACATTTCATGCATCTAGCTTTAGGTTTTTGTATTTTAGAGTATAGTTTTTTTAGTTTTATGCATTTAACCTTTAGTAGTTATGTCACATCCTCATTTTTAGCGTTAAAAGTATTAATGAATAGGGTGATAAAAATTATACCCTATACGATCAAAAATAGGATGATGACGTGGAATTATGGAAAAATATGCATTTCGAGATGAAAATTACGAATATTATGATAACGATAGGAATATCTATCGGGATTAAGAAATGATGTTAAAATAATATTATATTAAGTTGAATGCGAAAAATAAGCTTGAACGTGTAAAATTGGATTGAACGATAAATTGCATGTTTATCGAGGCAAGACTATTTACGTATGCATGGAAATGCATGTGATTAAGGAATTAAGATAAATTATGATTGTATTTGGAGTATGCATAATTTATAATTTGAGTATGATTAAGGATCGTATAAATGAATTATACGAGTGAAAAATATACGTATAATATATATACATATAGAAATAATTATGGATTAGTGAATAATGGAATATTAAATAAGTATATTGAAATATATATGTCTAAAATGATTGATTAAATAAGATTTATGATATAGAAAAGAAAGTAAAATGGAATTTGGAAATTCATTTATGATGTTATAAATGAAGCTTAATTATGTAAGCATGATGTAAGCGAATGAGCTTAATTATGGTTTTACTTTTATTAGGAATGATTAATTATGGATTGATAATACATTTATGAAGGTATATAATGATATGAAAATATTAGAAAAGTAAAATTGGTGAATTTTATTTATGATATCATGATGATGTCATAATTAGGCATGATGATGTCATAAATAGATTTATTGAATAATGGAGAGTATAATTAAGTATTAAATTGATATATGAGAATAATAATAGAGTATTATTCTTAGGCATGTGATGGAAAGAATTAAATATTAAGGTATGGGTATTTGGAAAAGAATATTAGAAAGTGGTGTAAGTGGATGGAGAGAGAGGATGAATATAATATTTTATTGATTTAAAAATGATGAATTGATGGCATTTTTTGTTGGCATACGAAATTTTTATGGGATTAAGGTGTATTTATATGTATTTTGAGGGAAAAGGGAAGGAAATTCATATAATACATGTATTTTTATACAAATGGGTGTATTTGGAGGC
This sequence comes from Dalechampia spathulata, assembly GCA_948192965.1. Lineage (NCBI taxonomy): Eukaryota > Viridiplantae > Streptophyta > Magnoliopsida > Malpighiales > Euphorbiaceae > Dalechampia > Dalechampia spathulata. The sequence goes on from CANYBF010795463.1 coordinate 9,699, forward strand.
TAGAATCCTATGAAATGAGTGTATGGAAGCCATCTTGCACCCATCCTATTTATACATCATATTCCATCCGAATTTAGGGTTGAATGCAACCTAATTCTTTCATTTCTTTCCTCCTTTTTTTCATGACCAAAATGCTCTCCATGTATTCCTTCTTCTTACTTTCATTTTCTTACTTTTTCTTCAAGTTCTTCTTCTTTCTTTCATGGAAAAACCGAAATACCCTTTATCTTCTTCTTCCTTTCTCTTAATAAATCAAATAATAAGATAAATATATGAGTATAATTTGATGTTGAGCCAAAATACTTGCTGTTCTTTATGGTTAAATAAGAGGTCGAAGCATATTTGCCTAAAGAACCAAGAAACCGTAATTTTTCTTCCATTTCTTCATGATCTTCTTGGGTTTCAAGCTAAAACCGTATATGATGTTCATGTTAAGACCAAAATATTATCTTTTTCTATATGTTTTGGGGATGGCCGAATCATTTCCTCCTTGTTATTCAAAGTGTAAGTTGATATTCACTTCATTCATGACTATTCCTTGAAAATTCAAACCTTTATTGATAACTAATCCATATTTTCTTCATGGATCTTTTGTTTAAGGTACATAGAAGTGATTTTTGAGTTGAGATCAAGATGTCAACTCAATGATAAGATGAAAAGCAAAGGAAAATGCCAAGTTTTAGCATATTTTAGTTATTTTAATAAAAGGTGAGTTAGTTTTAATGATAGATCTTTAAGATCCATGCGTTTTTGAGCATATTACTACCTTGGTAGAATTTTTTGATGTTGTTCAAGTCTTGGCCGAATTATTTTGGGCAAAATGAGGATATGGCAGAATGTTTAGATAAGTATTTGGTAATTTTTAGCTTTTAGTTTGATGATTTAGTTGATTAGAGATTGTAAAGGGTTGATTATTAGTGGATTGTGGTGTGTGTGTGGGTTGTGTGTTGATTGTTCATGCTTGGCCAAAATTACCATGGTAAAAGATGGTTAAAATGATAAATTAAATGCATGATTAAAGGAATTATAAGATTAATAAGTAATTAATTAAGTTAAGGTAAGTTAAGTTAAGGAAAAAGGTGATTGAAATGGAAATTAAATGGTTAAATGAGATTATTAAGTGAATGGATTAAAGAATATGGTAAGTGACTTTTATGATTGATTATTTAAGTATATGATTTAAAATAAAGGAGGAAATTAAAGTATTTAATGTGATAAATTAGTAAAAGGCATAATAAAGTGAATAAGACAAAAGGGGGCATTATAAAAGGTTAAATGGGCATTAATGGAGTGTATGGTCAAAAGATATGGCTAATAATATTATGATTGATTATTTAATTCTATGATTAATAATTTAAGAGTAAGTGAAAAATTATGGATGATGATGTAATGTGATGTAAGAAAGCATAAATGATTTAATTATTAATTAAATTAAATATTCATTAATATAATCTTTAATTAATTCATTTAGTGGAATAAAATATATTATATGAAAATAATATTGGTGAATTAAAATAAAGAATGGAATTGAATTAGTAAGTATTATGACATGTGGCTTTATAAATATTAATTATATGACTTGTTTATTAAATAAATAAGGTTTGAGATATAAATAACTAAATGCTTAAGTAAATATAGAAATATATGATTATGAATTAATTAAAGGCATAAATTGATTAATGATTAAGTATAATAAATGCCTTTAAAAAGTTTAATAAATTGATAAATAAATAATGTGAAGAGTTTAATTGATATGTTAAAATGTTAATTATTTAAATAAGGTGACAATTAAATGTTTATTTAAGGATCAATTAAATTAAAATTATAAAGAGTTTTAAGGAAGTTAATTAAGTTAACTTAATTATAGTATATGATTTATGATAACTTCATAATAATATTTACATGATTATGAAATAAATATGAGGATAATTAATTAAAAGTATTATGAGTCATTATAATGATTATAATGCAAAGAATTATTGGTTAAGTATAGTAGTGGATTAAAGTAAAGTGAAAAGGATAATGACTTAGATATTGATAAATGAATTTTGAAAGTGAATTAATTATAAGATTGAAATTGATATTTAAATAAGTAAATGGCTTACTAAATGGTAAGTTGGAGAAGTAAAAGATATGTTATATATATATATGATTATACTTAAGAAATAAGATGTAGAAATAAATATATATTAAAGATAGATAATCATTAAATCAAGTTTAATGGTTTAGATATTAAATGGTTAAATATCAA
>CANYBF010795569.1:0-17248 GCA_948192965.1 Dalechampia spathulata
ATGCAAGAAGAAGAAGCATCTGTTGCTGCAAGTTCAAGTGAAAGATCTATAATAGTATGGTATCAGAAACTTGGACATATATCTGAATAAGGCATGAAGATTCTTGCTGAGAAAGATCTACTTCCGGGTCTTACAAAGGTGTCATTACCCTTTTGTGAGCATTGTATTACAACCAAGCAGCATCGATTAAAGTTCAACATATCTAATTCTAGAAGTAAGAATATTCTTGAATTGGTTCACTCTGATGTATGGCAAGCATCGGTTTCGTCACTAGGAGGAGCGAAGTACTTTGTGTCCTTTATTGATGATTACTCCAGGAGATATTAGGTGTATCCTATCAAGAGTAAGGGAGATGTGTTTACAACTTTCAAATCTTACAAAGCGCGGGTTGAACTTGATTCAAGCAACAAGATCAAGTGTTTGAGGATAGATAATGGAGGAGAATATACTGGTAATGAATTTGATAGATTTTGCAAGTAGAAGGTATTAAAAGGTAGTTTACTACAACGTATACTCCACAATAAAATAGACTAACAGAGCAGATGAACAAAACTCTATTAGAAAGAACGAGAGCAATGTTGGGAGCTGCAAGTCTAGATAAGGCATTTTGGGCAGAAGCAGTCAACACTGCCTGTTATATGATCAATAGGTCTCCATCTACAGCAATTGAATTGGAGACACCAATGAAGATGTGGATTGAGAAGCCAGTTGATTATTCAAACCTCCATATATTTAGAAGTCCGATGTACGTGATGTACAATGCCCAAGAAACTACAAAGTTGGATCCGAAATCTGGGAAGTGTTTGTTCTTAGGATATGCTGATGGTGTGAAGGGGTATCGCCTATGGGATCCCACTACCCACAAGGTCATAGTCAGCAGGAATGTTATCTTCTTTGAAGATAAATTCAAAGGAGATGATGATAGCATTTCGAAAAAAAATCAGAAACTACGGCTGTACAGGTGGAAAAGAAGTCTACAAAAAAAGGTTCTTCTGAAGTAGCACCAGAGCATGGGGAAGCAGAGTCAACTGAGTCTGAAGAGGCAGATCTTGGAAAGAGAAAACATGCAAAGTCAATACCATCCTGGCATAATGATTATGTTATGGGTAGTAATATTGCATACTGTCTTCTAACTGAGGAAGGGGAGCCATCAACTCTCTAAGAAGTAATGAATAGTTCAGATGCATCTCAGTAGATGGCGACAATGCAGGAAGAAATGAAAGCTTTACATAAGAACAAGACTTGGGAGCTTATGATATGACTACAAGGAAGAAAGGCCATTGGTAACAAATGAATCTTTAAGATCAAAAGAAATAATGATGATCAAGTGGAGCGTTTTCATACAAGATTGGTGGTGAAAGGCTATGCTCAGAAAGAGGGGATTAACTTCAATGAAATATTTTCTCCCGTGGTTCGACTAATAACTGTTCGAGTAGTTCTGGCCATGTGTGCTACATTTAATTTACATCTGGAATAGCTAGATGTGAAAACAACTTTTCTTCATGGAGATCTTGAAGAAGAAATTTATATGCTCTAGCCAGAAGATTTTGAAGAAAAAGGAAAGTAGAACTTGGTTTGCAGGTTGAACAAATCTCTATACGGTTTAAAACAGGTGCCCAGGTATTGGTATAAGAGATTTGATTCCTTCATCATGAGCCTTGGATACAACAGATTGAATGCAAACCCTTGTGCATATTTCCAGAGGTTTGGTAGTGATTTCATTATCTTACTGTTGTATGTAGATGACATATTGGTAGTAGCCCCAACAAAGATTATGTTGAAGAATTGAAGGCGCAGTTGGCTAGGGAATTTGAAATGAAGGACTTGGGACCAGCAAACAAGATTCTAGGGATGTAAATTTATCGAGATAGAAGCAACAGGAAGATTTGGCTTTCTTAAAAAAATTATTTGAAGAAGGTTTTGTGATGCTTCAACATGCAAGACTATAAGCCAATTTCTACCCCACTTCTTATTATTTTTAAATTATCCTTCATTATATGTCCTAGCAATGAAGAAGGAAGGGTGAAAATGTCTCGAGTACTGTATGCATCAGCAGTGGGGAGTTTAATGTTTGTAATGATTTGTACATAACCAGATATTGCACATGCAGTGGGAGTAGTGAGTCAGTATATGGCCATTGGAATGCAATGAAGAGGATCTTAAGATACATTAAGGGGACCTCAGATGTTGCTATGTCTTATAGAGGATTAGACTTTATTGTCAGAGGATATGTTGACTCAGATTATGCAGGTGATCTTGATGGAAGCAATATCCATAATAGGATATGTGTTCACACTTACTGGCAGAGCTGTAAGCTGGGTATCAAAACTGTAGTTAGTTATGACAACTTTAACAACAGAAGTAGAATATGTAGCAGCTACACAAGCTAGTAAAGAAGCAATATGATTGAAAATGATAATAGAGGAACTCGGGTAAGAACAAGAAAAGATGGTTCTATTTTGTGACAGTCAGAGTGCCTTGCTTCTTGTAAGAAATCCAACTTTTTATTCCAAGTCAAAACACATACAAGTCCAGTATCACTTTGTTCGAGAGAAAGTGGAAGAGGACATAGTGGATATGCAGAAAATTCATACTAAAGATAACCTAACAGACTTTATGACAAAGACAGTTAACACTGACAAGTTTGTATAGTATCGATCCTCCAATAGCTTGATAGAAGCATAAGCAACATGAAAAGATAAGGATAAAAGAATAGTGTGAAGATCTGATTGATCCTCAATTAAATCTTCAAGTAGGAGATTGTGAGGTGGGGCTGCTTTGTAAAATGGGCAGCAACAATTTTTAAAGGTAGGTGGGTGCAACTTTGACAAGGAGGAGGCACCGTAAGAATTGAAATTAAATGAGTAAGTGTCAAATTTTTTAATTAAAAAAAAGGAAAAGTTAGAAATTATCACCTGGGTATACGGTACCCTCTGCCTATTTATACATGAATTTCGCTCATGCAAAGTTGGCTAGGTTACCTACTTCAGGCACGTATTGCGACTTATTCCGGTATCAGAATGGCTTGATACAAGTTCCCACTCTCAAGAGCAAGTTGTATACATGAATTTCGCATATTCATTTGCCATTTGGGCATACTGTTTACCCCCCATTTGACCCGTCCAAAATGGCTGCCAATCACAGATTTCCAGCACAGCCTGCACAGGCTGGCTGGGTTGCCTACTTTGGGTACGTATTGTGACTTGTTCCGGTATCACAATAGCTTGATATAAGTTCCCATTCTCAAGAGCAAGTTGCATACATGAATTTTGCTTATTCATTTTCCATTTGAGCACATTTTTTACCTCCTGTTTGGCCCATCCAAAATGGCTGCCAATCACAGATTTCTAGCACAGCCTGTACAGACTGGCTGGGTTGCCTACTTCAGGCATGTATTGCAACTTGTTCTGGTATTGGAATGACTTGATATAATTTCTAATCCCAAGAGCATGTTGCATACATGAATTTTGCATATTTATTTGCCATCTAGGTGAACGATTTGCCCCTCATTTGACTTATGTAAAATGACTGCCACTCACAGTTTTCCAGCACAGCCTGTATAGGCTGGTTGGGTTACCTACTTCGGGCATGTATTGTGACTTGTTTCGGTATCGGAATGGCTTGATACCAGTTCCCATTCCCAAGAGCAAGTTGCATAGATGAATTTTGTATATTCATTTGCCATTTGGGTACACAGTTTGCTCCCCGTTTGGCTTGTGTAAAATGGCTGTCCACCATGATTTTTCCCACATTGGTGAAGGAAAGGGACTTTATCCCATATTACCAACATTAAGGTTGCACACCTCTTAAGGCTATTATAAATACAACGGTAAGCCTTCTTCTTCAATACATAAGATATATCATATAAATGATACATAATATCATATAAATGATATAACTTAAGTAAAAATTTTAATTAGGTTTAGTGACTAATTAAATTTTTACTAAAATCCTAAGCTTTTGGGAATTTAGGAGGAACGACTTCTAGCCCTGGTAAGTCATTTCTTCCTTTGACTTTTTAAGTTAATTTAGCTTTTCTGCCATATTTAGCTTATTTTCTTAATTTAGCTTTATTGCCATATTTAGCTTTTTACTATGTCATATGCCATTATGTCATGTCATCATGTCATATCATCATGTCATATGCTATTATGCCATATCAACATATCACATGCTATGTCATCATGTCACATGCTATATCATCATGTCATATGCTATTATGCCATGTTAACATGTCACATGCCATGCCATCATGTCACATACTATATCATCATGTCATATGCTATTATGCCATGTCATCATGTCACATACTATATCATAATGTCATATGCTATTATACCATGTCATCATGTCATATGCTATGTCATCATGTCACATGCTATGTCATCATGTCACATGCTATATTATCATGTCACATGCTATTATATCATGTCACATGCCACATTATCATGTCACATGCTATTATACCATGTCATCATGTCACATGCCTCATCATCATGTCATATGCCATTATGCCATGTCATCATGTCATATGCTATTATGCCATGTCATCATACATTAATCGGACTTCAGCTCTTGATTCGTGCTTTTACATGGCATATAATTAGTCGATCAAGTCATAAATTTTGTATGCTATTAACGATCTTGCTTGTTTATTTGCATTTTCACTCGTGCTACCTGAGGTGAAAATTTCCCTGAGGAGGAGGAGACGTTACTTAACATCTTGGTTTTTTGTACATACGAAGATCCTTTGTAATAGAATAACATTATTCCTCATTTTTAGGATTTAGCATTAAATCCCACATGTATCCTCCATTTTCCTTGATCCCTTTCACCGACCTTTTTGAAGATTTTATTTTATGGATGGTTTTATTATATTTGCTAAAATATATATGCCATATCATGTCACATGCCATGTCACATGACACATCACACGCTTCTATGCCATGCCAGAACATATATTATCTCGTATGTGAAGACAATCCAAATACGCCAATTCACCATGCAATCCGTGCTATTTGCCAATATACCATGCCATTTTTACCATGATGCTATGTCACATGTCATTATGCCATGCCATAACATATATTATCTCGTATGCTAATACAATCCAAATACGCCAATCCGTCAAGCAATACGCGTTATTTGCCATGCTATATGCCTATATACCATGTCATTATGCCATGCCATGTCACATGCCATATCGTATGCCACACTATATCCCATGTTGTATGCCAATTCACATACGTATCACTATGCCATGTCATGCATATGCCATGCCATTACACATATATTACTATGTCATATCATGCATATGGTATGTCATCCGCTCCATATGTCATGCATATGCCATGTCATTCACCTTACATGTCATGCATATGCCATGTTATTATGATACTATTATTATGTCATGTCATGCATATGATATGTCATCTTATTATGTCATCATGTCACATGTCATGCATATGTCATGTTATCCAAATGCCATATTTTATTATATGACATTCTACATGCAACCGTGCAATGCCAAATCACATGTTACGTTGGTAAAATTGATTTTGGAAACTCATAGAAGTAGATCTCCACCACCCGAACCCAATCTCTGAAGGGTTTAACTAGCACTCATGGTATGGGTCGGTTGGACCAATCTGAAACCATCCGGTGATGACTCCCTTGCGACTCTTTCGAGTCCGTATCATTCCTCGAGGTAGCCCCTCGGGAAGACTGCAATTTCGCTCCAAGTACGGTTCTAGATTTGTGAGCCTCGCAAGCCTCGCTCTAGGCGGCTGTAGAAATCGGCGTTCACAGGCAGCAGAGCATCCAAAGATCCCACAAAATCCCAGGATCTCAAAATCCTTACAAAACACGAGAGAAAAAGAATAGGGAGGAGAAGAAAAATAATAGAGGGTATTTTATAACTCATATTATTTATTTTTTAATAAAATTCTTCGATACTTTGTTCGTGATTTTTACCTTAATTTGTTTGGAGGTTTTTCACGTAAATCTGTGTATTTTATCTTTTATTTTTCTTAAATTTTAGCTGTGACCCTACTTTATCCGGTCCATATTTTTAACATATCTCTTAATTCACAAATTATTTAGATCATCATTATAATAATATGATCGAAAAAGATGAAAAGAGAAGATGATTTAGGTGAAAATTAAATCTTTTCTAATTATAAATCATGTTGAAGAAACTTCAATTGAATAATTGATATACATAATATTGATTGAATATTATAATATTAATAAAATATCTTATTTTTTTCTATTAATGTAGAGGCAATATAAAACTCGTAAGAGTAACTTTACCGGTCAAAAAGAAATGAAAAGAACCGAAAAACTAAGCATAAAGTAAAGAGAAGAGTGCAGGAAAATGCCAAAGAAACTTCACCAGAACTTCCGATTTCAGTTTTTTGATACTAATATAATATCCCCACTTGCGTCAATCCATTTCCTTTGGAGTCGATTTTTGTTTCTTCGTCCAATGCAATATAGTTTGATATTCTTTTCATAATGGTGTTATACTTGAAAAGAAAATTCATGTTTTATTTATAAAAAATGTTCAAAACCAGTAACAATACCTTACCCATATACATACTCAAATATTTGAGATTGCATTTTTTAATAAATATTTTTTACTCGTAACCGTTTATGGATTAACATTCTTAAACCTCGTTTAATTGGATGCAATATAATTAAATATATAATGTAATCAATTAAGTAATATAATGTAATAAATTTTTCATTATATTTAATTGTTTGATAAATAATATATTGTATTATAATTATCAATATAATGAATGAGCTTAAATCTATATTATATTTTATGATTTGAATGAAATATAATAAAAATATATTATATTTTAAATGTATTCATTAATCATTTTTATAATATTACATTAATATTATGTAACTAAATAAATTAATCAAATATATAATATAATGTAATCAAATGAGACCTTAAAATAATCAGTTTGATTCTGAATCTATATACTTATAATTTCATTTCTCATAAAATTCTTGCCATGAAAAATTCTGAATTTGAAATTTTCTATATTACAAATATTTTTTTAAATGAAGATTTTTGTACTTAGATTAGATGATATGATTGCTTAAGATTAATCTCATAAAAACTTTATATTCATTGAGGAAATTCTACCATATGTATTATAATACATTTAATTTATATGAATATTCATAATATTTAATTATAATTCAATAATTTATTTTTATTATATGATAATTGCTCTGTGAAAAATTAAATTCATGATTTTAATTTTCATATCATTTGTAAGATATTAAATACTATCAATTCTTTTAAGATTAAATAATATTAAAAAATATATGTATTCTAATAGATAATTAATATATAATCTTATCAATATATATTGTGCATGATTAAAGTGATATTACTTGATTATTCTCTCCATTATTACTTTCTTGTTCTTTCTGTGCTTTGCATTCGATAACCTTTTTTTTTTGAAAACGAACTCTCTACGGATCCATGGGGAAAGGAATACGATTTGAATGTGAATCATTCTTATTTCCTTCTAAGTTCGCTTTTACTTGTCCATCCTTATCAACATCCCTACGTTTTAGTGTTTAATATTTTTTAATATCTAAATATATTAATTTAACAAAAAAATTATAAAGCAAAGCTGTCACTGGATATTCAAAGAATCACCTTTAAAAATCATGCCATTTCTTCATCTCCATCCAAGTTACAATTTTCTTAATAAATAACAAAGATTTAATGTTTAAATATGATTTTATTTGTTTTAATTTATCATGAAATTTTATTAAAATATTTTATTGTTTGGCCTAAACTTATGTATGAACTAAAGGGTTATTTACGCAAATACCACTTTTTGAAAAAAAATTCTAAATTATTTGATGCACAAAAATATCTACAAAATTGATTTTTTAACTTATTTTTCCAAAATTGTTCTCTAATTTTTATTTTTAAATATAATTTTTTTATTTTTTTTATGTTTTTAGCTTCTTATTTCTTAATATATAATATTTTTTTCATGTAAAAATATATTTTAAAATTTAAAATGGTTAAAATATAAAAAATATATTATTTTAAATTAATATTTTAAAAATTATAATTTAAGATTTTGATTTTAAACGTTAAAAATATATTTTTTAAAATATCTAACATATATATATTTTTAATATTTTTATGTATGTTATACATATATATAATATATACCCCTTTTCATAAATTTTTCAAAAATACATATATTTTTTAAAATAATTTTTTTAATTTCATATTTTTTTTAAAATATTTTTGTATTTTGTAATTTTTGAAAGATTTTAAAAAATTGGGCTAACTTTCATTTTTATTTATTTAAAAATATCTATATATATTGATTTCTTATTATATTCTCGTTTATTTCATATAGTTATAAAAAAAATTAATAAAACCTTATAGTTTTATATTTTGGTTTTCTCTTTTTAAAGTTAAATAATAACGCATTAAAAATTTGAATAATCTTAAATGAATTACGATATTATAAAAAAATTAAAACACAGTTTAAAGATGAAAAAGTAAAAAGCAAGCATAAAGCAAAACTGCGAAATGGCAAGGAAGGAGAGTGCAAGGCCACTAGCACTCTCGATCTCATTTCTCTAAGAATATATCCCCATTTGTCTGAATCCACTGTCAATAATCTCCATTCCAACAATTAAATTTGATCACTGTAACAAACTCTCTGCCGATCCATGGGAAGGCAATGCGATTTGGATCCATTCTTATTTCCTTCTGCTTTCCCTTCTACTTCTCCATCCTTATCAACGTCAACTTCAACATCAACTTCATCATCTAAAAGATCATTTTTTTCTTCCTCATCTTCTCCAAGTCTCAATTCCCCATTCCAACCATGTCCTTCTTCTTCAAGTTTTCTGCCATCTTCATCTTTTGCTGCTTCCACCACTGATATTCCAGTTCCAGGCCCTTGTGCTGCCTGCAAATTCCTCCGTCGCCGATGCACCGACAAGTGTTATTTAGCTACCTATTTTCCTCCTTCTGAATCACATAAATACACCGTCGTTGACAAGGTTTTTGGAGCTAGCAACATTGCCAAGTTCCTTCAGGTATGTTTCTTGTTTCATTTTTGTTTCTGGAGTTTCGCTGGTTTCTTATCCAGTTACCATGTAATTCCTACTATGCAAGGTTTTGTATAACCAGATCTTACTCATCAGACAGATCGTTATAGATCATTACTCGTTGTTAATAGTTGCAAAACATGACAGTTTTTCATTTAAAAAATTATATATATCAAGCTTCTGGGATGGCACTCAGATCTACTTTAAGACAACATTGTTCATAAAATAAATAGCGGAGAACTGTTTTTTTTTTTTTTAATGCGTATGTTTTAGGATAATATGTTCTATTTTTTTCTTCAGATTCCTCCATGTGAAACCCATAATTTAAGCCCCATAATCTTGTGCCCGTAGGAGAATTATAACAACCCATTGCCTTATGTCCCGATGCTGCTGGTGTTAAGAGATGCAAGCCAAGATGGTGAATCCCAGTTGTATCCTAGCAGCAACAATGGCGTGCAGGCGCCGCCGGATGTGCTTATGAATCTGCTCACAAATGACAACATCGGTACAGGAAATGATAATTCCAAACATCCTCAACACCACCAACTTCTATCCTCAAAGCTTCCCCAGATGAGTACGACATTTCCATCCTCACGGGCTAATCCTCCAATGTTTCAACCAACGCGAACGTACACAAAGGTTTGTCCTTTACAACTATTAATGGCGTAACAATTTCTTTCTTGAAACATGCTTAAATCCCGTTCATCTAATATAATTTATAATGCATTCATTAATTCAATTATTAATTCTTTGGTGCAGCACATCACATTATATTACTCAATTAATCAAATTAATAAAAATTAATCAATTAATATTGATCAATAAAAATTCAATTAATTTAATTAATCGATTGATATGATGCATGTGTTTTCAGATTACTTTATTTGTTCATCCATGTTTAGAATTTTCTTATACATATAACAAGACCTGAGCTTAGATCCTTTTTGGTAAACTTTTTTTCTGAAGGTGTATAAAAGTGGATCTGTCGGCAGAAAGATTGACATAACTCGGTATTCCGGTTACGATGAGTTGAAAAAAGATCTGTGTCGGATGTTTGGCATTACGGAAAAACTGGAAGATGAGTGGAAGCTTGTCTACGGGGACCGTGACAATGATATTCTCTTCGTTGGGGAAGACCCGTGGGATGAGTTCGTCGACTGTGTCTGCTTCGTGAAGATGCTTTCTCCCCGGGAATTCGGGCAACTATGCAAATGAGTGGGGCTGAGCTTTACCTTCTATTCATTTATAATCGAGCGAGCTGAGCTTCTCAACAAATTTTTAAACAAACCTAATCGAACCTTAAACGAGTCTAATAAATATAAATTTTAATATAAATTTTTTATTTTTTTATTTAAAAAATAAAAAATTTATTAATAAAAGTATTATATTTCATAGATATTTATAATTTTATATTGATAATTAAATTAAAAAATCTTTTTATATATTTTTATGATTATAAATTTATAGATTATATATCTAAAATTAAATTTTTCATATTAATTAACGAGTTAGCTCACGAGCTTCTTATCGAGTTAGCTCACGAGCTTCTTATCGAGCCAGCTCATGAGCTTAAACGAGTTGAGTATTGTATAGCTTGAACTCGGCTCATTTATTAAACGAGCTTGAATGAGCTTTTATAGAATCGAGTTCCGAGTAATTCATGAACAGCTTGGCTCGTTTTCATGAACAGCTCACCTTATTTACACCCCTATCGGTAACTCGCAGACTTGAGCATTTTGAGTATGGTGACAAAAATTGCTCATAAGCTGATTTAAATGTATAACCATTAAATTAGTGTTCGGTTAAAAAATTTATAAATAATTAATAAATTGATGATATATTTAATAAAAATTAATTAATAAGTAAAATTATTATTAAGATAATTAAAAAAGATAAATTATAATTATTTGAAATTTACAGTTTGGAATGAGAATTTCCTTTTAATGTTTGGTCAGTTTGAGGGCTTTTTTAAATTATTAAGTTAAAATTATTAATTATTACTAATTGAAATTGAAACCTCAAAACAAGCAAAATGATTAAATTAAAAATTTTTTAAAAAATTTAATTTCTTGATTGAAGTTGAATAAATTTTTTTATATTTATTTATAAAAAAATGAATCATAGTTACGATGTAACCTCAGAGTAAAAGTAATTAGACATTTATTTTATAATATGTTGTTTATATAATTGGAGTTGGTTTCGCTGGCATCATGAATTTTCTATATAAGACATTGATTTTATATATTTTTTCATCATATTATTATATCTTGCAAGAAACAAAAAATAATATAATGTGTGGCTCTCAATTAGCGCCAATTTTAAATAAATAACTATTAGGTTGGTGTTTGTTTACTTTTTAGAAGGGAATTTTTGACTTTTCGAATCTTGTAAATTAGTGGATGGCGTTTGGCAATTTTTTCTGAATTATTATTAAAATTTTTTATTTTAAAAATTAAATAAAATCTTTTTTGGTTTTTATATTTATTATTAATTAAAAATTAGCTAATAGAATTAGTTTGGTTTTGAAGTTAATAATCCTACATTTAGGGGGTGTAAATTAGTGGAATTGAGTAAAGTTAAGTTTATTTATAATCAATTTTAATTTGATGTATTACGAATTTAAATAAGTTTAATTAAATCTTATACAAATCTAAAAATATAAATTATAAAATAAATTATTTATATTTTATTTAAAAAATGAAAAAATTGTAATAAAAGTATGATGATTTTATATTAATAATTAAATTTAAAAATAAATTTATAAATTTATAAATAATATATTCAAAATTAAATTTTTTTATATAAATTAACAAATTAATTTATAATTTTTTTAATGAATCAATTTATAAATTTAAATAAATTAAATATTATCTACTTTGAAATTAATTAATTAATTAAATAAATTTTATTAAAAGATGATGGTAACTAATTATATTAATTATCTGGAATGTGTTCAGTATTTTAGTTTCTTAGGCCGGCAATCAGAACTGCTTCTTTGTTTTTACTTGATTCTGTTTGAGTTGCTTGTATTTTAAGTGAAATGGGTTTCTCATGCAACTAAAAAAATCTAATTTTTGTGGTTAAAAAAATGAAGACGGCAAATTGACTGAGCAATGCAAACAAATCTTCTATTCTTTGCCTTGAATTCTCATAACCTTTTCACAGCAATCTTCTGTCCATTAAAATCCTAGTAATGCAATGTCAGGAGTTGTTTCTTACCTCTTCTTCTCTTTCTCTTGACCAACAAATAGGCAAGTAGAATAATAATTATAATTTATAAAAACTCTTTTTTCAATTTTTTATATAATAATAATAGTTTTAATTTATAAGAATTAATTTTATTATCTAGAGATTGCATTCAAATTTAAATATAAATACTAATTTTAATTTTTATGTATCTATAATAAATATAAAAAATCAAATATTATAGATTAAAATAAATACAAATTTTTATTTTTATATGACTAAAATAAATATAAAAATCAAATATTACTAATTTTAATAAATAATAATAATTTTAATTAATTAGAAAAGATAAATATATAAAAAATATTTAGTTTTAAAATTATTGATTTAAGATTTTAACACAATAATAAATAAAATGATAATTATCTTGATACAAGTTGAATGAAAATTTATAACTTATTACATGACTTCATTATATCAATATCAGTAGTGAAACGTTCTTATTTTATATAATGTATATTTTAAGATCAAATATCAAGCTCAAAACTCCATTAAAGTTAGGATTTAAAGTTTTTCAAATGTTAAGATCAAGTTTATGACGTAATGACATATGACATAGTATGTGTTATGATATGGTATAGTTGTGTGTGACATAACATGGTAACATGACATACATATATTATAGCAAATATAATGAAATCCATTCACGAAGTAAAACATTAAAAAGGCTGATGAAAGGGATCGAGGAAAATAGAGGATACACGAATAAATTAGGGATAAATTATATAAAACAGGGAATAAAGCTATTCTATTACATAGGATCTTCGTCAATACAAAAATCTGAGATATTAAATAATGTATCAACTGCTTCTGGAAAATTTTCACATCGGGTAGCACGAGACAAAAATGCACGAGTGAAAATGCAAAATAAACAAGCAAAATCGTTAGTAGCAAATGAAATTTATGACTAAATTGACTAATTCTATGCCATGTGAAGGCACAAATCAAGAGCTAAAGTTCGATGAATGTAATGGCAATAATCGTGAAACATGAATTAACACAAGCCGGATCATGAAAATTATATAAAAATGACCAATTTTAGGCAAAATTAATCAATATCCAATCAAGTTAAACATGACCGTAAAGCTAAATATTATGGTAAAAAGTTAAACATGGCAATAAAAAGCTAAATATGATGGTAAAAAGTTAAACATAGCAGTAAAGAGCAAACATGGCAGTAAAGCTAAACATTCAAGAAGTTAAACATGATAGTAAAGCTAAGCTAAACATGACAATAAAGCTAAATTAAGATAATAAGCTACACATGGCAAAGTGACTTACCAAGGTTAAAAGTCGTTCTCCCAAATTCTCAAAAGCTTAGGATTTTAGTAAATTTAATTAGTCACTAATCCTAATTAAATTTTTACTTATGTTATTTTAATCCTTAGAACTTAGTGTCTTAGAATTAAAATGTATATTATTTGTATGATATGTTGTGTGTCAAGAAGGCTAATACCCTTGGTATTTATAGGAGCTTTAGGAGGTGTGACAACCTTAGGATTAGCAATATGGGATAAAGTCCCTTTCCTTCAACAAAACTAGTTGGAAACCCATGATGGGGAGCCATTTTGCATGGATCAAAGGGTGGGTAAATCGTGTGCCTATATGGCAAATGGATACATAAAATTCATGTATGCAACTTAATCTTGGGAATGGGAACCTGTATCAAGCCATTGTAATAAGGAAACAAGTCACAATACATGCCCAAAAAGGGTAACCCAGCAAGCCTGTGCAAGAAACCCATGACGGGGAGCCATCTTGCATGTTCCAAACGGTGGGCAAACCGTGTGCCTATATGGTAAACGAATACATAAAATTCATGTATGCACCTTACTCTTAGGAATGGGAACCTATATCATACCATCCTAATAAGAAAACAAGTTGCAATACGTGCTCTAAAGGGGCAACCTAGCAAGCCTGTGTAAGGAGGCCACGACAAGTAGCCATTTTGCATGGACTAAACGATGGGCAAACTGTATACCCATGTCACACCCACATTAGAGACCCTAGGAGTTTTGCATTAATATGTGTGTATATGTTAGATGAATGGTAGGATTTAGGTAGTAGATGATATGTGGATTCTTATGTATTGAGATATGTGTATTTATGTTTTTGTGTATTATGATGTGTGTATATCTATTTTATTGGTGTTGCTGTCGCCTTATTGAGGAGCACGTCTTCTTGGTTGGATGAGGGATAGCCATTATGTTTGTTTAGGGAGATGAGACTTGAGACCTATCGTAGGAAAAAGGTGCAAGGCACCGAACAAATATGTGACCTCCTTCGGGAGATGAGTACCGGTACCTATCGGGACCTAGTATGTGTGAAAGGAATGTGCACAATTACAAGAAAACAAGAGTGAACAGAAAATGAGAATGAGGAAGAATACATGCATAGTGGTATTCTTATTGTATGCGTGAGAAATGTATGCCTTAATATGGTAGATTGATGATGATGTTGTGTGATCAATGAATCGGTTTATTGCATTATGTGTTTGTTCATATATATTCTCTAGCACCATCGAGTTTATCTCGGCATTTATTATTTGATAAACGTAGGTTCAGAGCCTTTAGGTGTGCGAGCAAAGAAGGAGTAGAGGTCATCAGTAGAGATAGACGGATTTCGAAGTGGTACTAGACCTTGATGCATACTCCAGCTACTTTTGCTTTGTAGCTTTGTAGTCGTAGAGGCAGTAGTTGTCCCGTATTTTGGTGTTACTAATGTACAGACGGGTATTCTTATATGCCATGTACAGTTTCATTATATAATGATTTACAGTTCTTAGTTTTATTGCTTAGCTTTGTGAGTGTATGAATGGATGTCCAAGGTTCAGTGGTTTATTATCATCACCATATATAAGGACATGTCTCCATACGACTTGTACATTGATTACGAGGTATCCCTTGTGGTGTGAGTATCAGTTTCTTGTTGGGAAGGCCAGTGTTCATGCTACGGGAGCATGTTACTCCAGGTATGGGCTGGGTATGACAACCCATATAACAAATGAATACACAAAATTTATGTATACAACTTACTTTTAGGAATAGGAACCTGTATCAAGCCGTCCCAATAAGGAAACAAGTTGCAATACATGCTCGAAAGAGGTAACCCAGCAAGCCTGTGTAAGGAGGCTATGATGGGCAGCCATTTTGCATGGACTAAATAGTGGGTAAACGGTGTGCCCATATGGTAAATGAATACATAAAATTCATGTATGCAACTTACTTTTGGGAATGGGAACTTGTATCAAGCCATCTTAATAAAGAAATAAGTCGTAATACGTGCCCCAAAGGGGCAACCCAGTAAGCCTGTATCGGTGGCAAAAATACAATTTTAACAATTTGCCCTTGATTGGGATCATCCTAGAACAACATAATCAGAATTTGATAGGATGAAACCTAATCACAACATGGGTTTTTACCTAAATTCAGGAATAATACCTAATTGATGCTCAGGCTGAGACTCGTGAAGTGCTTATGTTGAGGCTTGTATAATGCTTGTGCTGAGGCTTATGGGATGCTCATGCTGAGGCTTGCAGAATGCTCATACTAAGGTTTGCAGAATGCTCATGCTGAGGCTTGTGGAATGCTCATTCTAAGGCTTATAGAATGCTTATACTGAGGCTTGTAGAATGCTCATGCTGAGGCTTGTAGAATGCTCATGCTAAGGCTTGTAACCAAATTCTATAATTGGAAGCTCGGTGCTTAGGCTAGATGGGTGATATTAATTTGGTGATGCTCATGTTGACGCTTATAACCCAATTCTGTAATTAGGAGCCCGGTGCTCGGGCTAGATGATCAATGTTGATCTGAATAGCAATTAATATATTTTTTTAAATATTAGAGATTAAATAGAAAAATGTTTCAAAAATTGTAGACAATATTTTTTGAAAATAAAGATATAATCATAAAATTGTTAAAATAATTGAAAAGAATTAGAAAATATTACAAGACACCCTTGTTGAAATCTTAAGCAATTTACCATTTTTTTCTCTTATCTTCCAATTCATTTTTGCAGAACATCATAAAAATACTGTGTAAAACTATTAATCAAAACTCAATCTAATATTGAAAAGTAGTTAAAGCGTTAAAAATAATGGATCCAAAGGTACAAGATATAAAGCTGAAATCATAACTAGGCTTTAACACAACATAAATAAATAATAAAATAATGCTGACGGTAAGTAAACGTAAAATGCAAGGCAATGAAATCATAGTACCATATGTTCTACCGATAAAAGCATACTTCATGTTTATCAATTTTATATCCCTAATCCGATAAGCTGAATAAAACATCATTATTAGAGCAAATAAAACCAAAACCGAGCAACCAACAATAGCAACAAGAATGAAGAGCTTCAATAGCAGTTATAGATCAACTTTACTACAAATGGTGCTGAATATACTGATAAATGTATTGTATGATTATAGACAATATTTTTTGAAAATAAAGATACAATCATAAAATTGTTAAAATAATTAAAAAAAATTAGAAAATATTTCAAGAAATTCTTGTATGTGTTTTCAAGTATATTTTTGAAAATAAATATATAAGTTATTTAATTGAAATGGTAGAAGAGAAAAAATAGTAAACTAATAAATGATAGAAGAGAAACATAGTAAAACAAAGCTTAGCTTAGTTTATGTTTGATTCTTTAATTGCACATTATAATAGGAAATATTTTTTAAAGTAACATTATTTTTTTAGTTTTTGTTTATTTATATATTATAATATTTCAATTTTGACCAAATTTATTCAAATTTATTAATTAAAATTATATGATCTATGTTCAATAATAGTAATAGCATATGATAAGTATCCAAATTAAGAAAAAAAAGATAAGATATTAATAAAAATTTTAGAAAAAATAAATTTAAGAGTTTTTACA
>CANYBF010795681.1:0-17613 GCA_948192965.1 Dalechampia spathulata
AAAATGCCCCTCTAGCAACCCTAATTCGAATCCTGAACTGCACCGGGATGAACCGAGATGCCCGTGAGGGCAAAACGACGAGGAGATAGGCTCGATTCATCCCAATCAATCCGACCGATCCAAAATTAGGGTGCGACACTATATTAATTTATAGTATGCTATACTATATTTGAAATATTTGAATCTTACGTATAAACTATATTAATTTGAAGATAAATAAGTTAGAATAAAAAAGTATTTATGAATCAAGTTATTAGTATTATAATGTAAACAAAATTATCCAAATAAAAAATAAATTTTAACAAATTTTGATGAAATTTTGATCTTCCGAGGAAAAAGATCTTGTTTTGACAAATCTATTAATCAATTCATTAAGATTAAAATTGTAAAAAACATTATCCAAAACTGTAGAATACTAATTAATTGTTTTATAATATGTATTTATTTCATAGGTATTGTACCATAGTTATACATGTGTAGTGCAAAACTGAGCCATACACGTATACTGATTCTAGAGAATTCTATTTATATTAAAATGCCATCATTCTATTTGATTAAAATGTTATCGTATGATGGGAGCCTTTTTCAAAACCCTATGTCCTTTCCACTACCATCTGTTACACTCCTTTCTATGTTTTTGGCTTTCCTATGCTTTGTTTCCCCATGTCTCTTTTGGCATGTTTCAGAACTTCTTTCATCCAGACCATTTGTTTCTCCCATCTTTAAATCATCTTCTTCACTCATCTTCCATGTTCATTCATCACATAAACTTAAAGCTATAATCTTTCCTTCATCCCTCCCACAAGATGAAGCCGATGGTTGAAATGTTAGGTAAAGCTTGAGCAATAAACCTTGGAATTGCTTGATAGCAAGGGATTTGATGAATAGATCGGTGACCTGAGCCATAGAACTGACGTGAACTGCTTGAATCAACCCTTCTTTGATGCTGTCTGGAACTACATGATAGTCAATTTCGATATGTTTTGTTCTCTCAAGGAGGACTGGGTTTTTTGCGATGTGGATGGCCACCTGATTATCATAGTGTAAGGGGGATTGGAAAATCTAGAGAAATATGGAAATCTTGTAATAAGTAAGTAATCCATCTCAACTCTCCCACTATTTTGGCCATGCTTCTATACTCTGCCTCAGCAGATGACCTGTTGATTGTTGCTTGTTTCTTAGTTTTCCAGGAAAGAAGCGCTCTGCCATAAAAGATGCAGTACCTTTAAGGGATCATCGAGTTATCCTTCATGAAGCCCAGTCAACATCACAGTATGTAATAATCTTTATGGAGTGCCAAGCTAGAAAAAATAAGCCATGGTGTTGTTATCCTTTTAAATAATGAACGACATGGTGTACAGCTGTGAGGTGACCTTAGTGAGGTACTTGCATGCACTGACTAAGCTGTTGCATGGCATGCGTGATATCCGGTCTGGTTAAACCCAAATAAAGCAGTTTGTTGACCAGTCTGCGATAAATTTCTGGACTTTCTAATATGGCGCTATTATCTTCATCAAGTCTATGTTCCAAAGGTAATGGGAAATATAGAGCTTTAGCTTCTTTTAACTTAGTTTCTCTGACCAAATCATGTATGTACTTTTATTAATTAACATAAATACCTTTTATCAGTCTAGATACTTTTAACCCCAGGAAGTATCACATATATCCTAGATCTTTAATAGTGAAATCATAATGAAGCTGGTCATTGATGGTTAGAATTTCTGGCAACAAAGGACCGGTGATCAGGATGTCATCAACATAGACTATCAATGTCAGAAAATAGTCTCCTGAGCCTCTGGTAAATAAGCAAGTATCATTATGTGACTATGAAAATCCATATTCTTTTAACTTGGCAGTTAGTTCTTTATTCCACATATGCCCAGCCTGCTTTAGGTCATATAAACTCTTTTCTGACTAATAAAATTCTCCTATTTTTGCTCATAGGTAACCCTTAGGCAAAGTTAGGTGTATCTCCTCATCAATATGCCCATGCAATTAGGCATTGTTAATATTTAATTGGTGGATGTGCCAACGCTTAGAGGCTACTAATGCTAGAAAGAGTCTCACTATAACTAGCTTTGCAACAGGTGAGAAAACTTCATGAAAGTTGATGCCAAGTACCTGCTTATAGCCTTTTGCAACTAATCAGGCCTTGTAATATGAAACTGACCCATCTGTATTATATTTTATGCAAAAAATCCACTTTGATGCAATTGGTCTTTTAACTATTGGCAAACCTGTGATCTCCCATATTTCATTCATGTCTAATGCTTGTAATTCATCCTATATAGCCTATCTCCAATGACTGCTTTTTACTGCTTTTACATAATTAGTTGGTTCATAAATAGTATCTATAGATGCTATGAAATGAATGTATTCCTGTGTAAACTAAGGTGAATGTATAAAAGGTATGGTTTCGGTTGTTGCTATAAAGTCTTCTAGCCAACAAGGTTTAGATCTTTCTCTAACACTTCTACATAAGGGAAGTTGTTCAATATGATTGTTGATTATACTAATTGCATCAATGACAGTAGGACTTGGTATGTGATCATCTAAAATTGGTTTGGGATTGGGTGCAATGTCAGTCTATGGAATGTTAGGAATGTATGGAAATATGCCTTCTTGAAATTCAATATCTCTGGAAATCACAACACATTGATCTTCTAAGGAAAAAAGTTTGAAAGCTTAGTATCCATCAGCTAAACCTAAGAAAATGCATTTGGTGGCTCTAAACTGGAATTTGTTTTTATTGGGGTTAACATTACTAGAATAGCATAGACATCTGAATACTCTAAACTTATCATATTATGGTTTAACCTAATATAACATTTCAAATGGAGTGCTCTAATCTAATAATGTGGATGGTAGAACATTTATGATGTGTGTAGCATATAAAACAGCTTCACTCTAAAATTTAAAAGGGAGTTTTGACTGAAACATGAGAGCTTGAGTTATTTGTAACAAATGCCTATGTTATCTTTTAACTATGCCATTATATTGTGGTGTATACATTTTGACTCAAAAAATGTGGAGTACATCTGGTTTTGGAATTGGGTACCATTATCTAATCTAACTTTCTTGACTCTTTTGGACAGTTGATTTTCTATCGTAAGAATGAAATTTTTGAGTACTTGACTGATATTGTATTTATCTCATACAATATAGGTCTAGGTGACCCTACTATAGTCATCGATAATAGTGAGGAAATATGATGCACTTGTGATGGAAGTAGTGGTATAAGGTCCCTAAAGATCAATGTGTAATAATTCCAGGGAAGTGTTAGTTTGAGTTTTGGCTTTTTGAAAGGATTGTCTTTTTTGTTTTGAAAAATGACATACGTCACATATATGTGGGAAAGAGTTTTCAGAAAATGAAATTTCATTCATATGAGTCATTTTTTCTTTTGATGCATGTCTAAGTCTCAAATGCCATAGATGAGTTTTATTACAACCAGCAGCAATTGTGTTATATGCCTCCCTTATCATATTTATGTATAAAACATATAACCCCCCTTGAAGAGTCCCTTGTGCTATGTTATCATGGGTGGTAAGGTCTTATAGGAAACACTTGTTAGATTTGAAAATTGCTTTTATGTTATTGTGTTATGCAAGCTTACTGACAAATAAAAGGTTATAATGAAAATGAGGCACACATAAAACATCTTTAAGGCTTAGTTTGGGCTTAGATTGATCTGTCCTATATGTGATATGTTCTAGGTTTTACCATCAGGAAAATAAAATTTATTTTGAGTTTGTTTGGGTGTTATGAAAAATGATAAGTTGTTTAAGATATATGAAGTGGCACCTGTGTCAACTATCCATTTTCCATGTCTAATTGCAGAATTTTTAGTAAACTTACAGTTCATGCCTGCTTGATCTATGCATCCTGCTATTTCTTGTGGACTATGTTCTTGGATATATTTTTGAACTTCATGCTGCACTAAACTCGTGATGTCGAGGTTCAATGGATGGTCTTGAACAATATTTGCTCTTTCTTTCTTTTTCTTCATATCTCCGAACCAATCAAGGTATCCAACTATTTTGAAACAAATTTCCTTAGTATGAATAGTCATGTTATAATGTGTGCACTTTAGTTTTTCCTTTTCTTTGTGATCTAAGGCCCGTTTATTTATTAACTTTGTAAAACCTCTCTATTGAGTTACAGTCATGATCTGATGTATGCCTTCCTCATTCTAAACCTCACTCTGCTTCTCCACACTCAGTATCATTACATAGGCTTTGTTAATACTAGGAAACGGATCCATGAGCAGTATTTGATTCTTCACATTATCATAAGCTTCGTTTAACCCAATCAAAAATTGCATTAATCTATCACAGTCCTCATATTCAGCTAGCAGTGACTTTTGATTACAATTGCACTTAGGAAGGGGTCTCAAGATATTTAATTCATCCCATAGTTTCTTCATCTTTGTAAAATAAATAGCTACTGACATTTCTTCTTGCCTCAGGTTATTGATCCCTCTTTTGAGCTGAAACAACATTGGACCATTACTGCCGCCAAATCGCTCTTGAAGCTCATCCCACAACGCCTGAGCTGATACCACATAGATGAACGATTCTACCAAGTCTTTTGATAAGGAGTTGAAGATCCAAGATATCACCATAGAATCTTTTCTCCGCCACTTATCATATTCTAGTGATTCTTCCTCAGGAGCAGGTGAAGTACCGTAGATGAAGCTTCATTTTTTCTTCATGTATAATGCATGTAACATTGAACGGCTCTAAAGGATGTAATTAGATCCAGTGAGTTGGACACTCACCAGAACAAGGCATGATTAATCTAAATGGTGTAGGGAGATATTGGAGCTTCCGGTTTGTGCCACAATGTTTATTCCAACAACTTCTACCATACTAGAAAAATAGAAGTTGTTACCTCTCCGATACCATGTAGAATACTAATTAATTGTTTTATAATCTGTATTTATTTCATAGGTATTGTACCATATTTATACATGTGTAGTGCAAAATTGAGCCATACACGTATACTGATTCTAGAGAATTCTATTTACATTAAAACGCCACCGTTCTTTTTGATTACAAACATTGTCGTATGATGGGAGCTTTTTCAAAACTCTATGTCCTTTCCACTGCCATTTGTTACACTCCTTTCTATGTATTTGGATTCCCTATGCTTTGTTTCCCCATGTCTCTTTTGGCACATTTTAGAACTTCTTTCATCCAAGCCATTTATTTCTCCCATCTTCAGATCTTCTTCAGTCATCTTCCATGTTCGTTCATCACTTAAATTTAAAGTTGTAGTCTTTCCTTCAAAAATAATAAGAAAAATTAAAATTTAGAATATAAAAATATCTAGTAAAAATTTTACTAACAATCGATTAGATAATTTGTTTAATTTCAATTGATATTTTTTGTCAAATCAATAAATTAATTGAAGGAGTAAATTGATAAAAGCTAGTAAATTTAGGGAGTTGGATGAAAATTTTTGATTGAAAGATGAATTGATAAAAAAAAGTGCAAGTTCAAGAAGCCAAATGAATGCAACTAGCAACTGAAAATCAAATAATATACGAAGGAGTTTATTTGATACATTTTAGGCAAATTCAGGTAGCAAATTGGAAACCACATATATATTATATCCATATTTTATAAATAAATTAACATACAAGTATCAACATTTAAGATTCTATTTGATTAAATTTGTTTGAGAAATTCATTATATTTATAAATCAACATAAACTTATAAATGAATTCTCATAAATAATTTTAACATAAAACCTTTAAAATTGATTTCAACTACATACAATTACTTGTGAATTTCAAATAAATGATATACAATTTGTACAATTCACTTGAACCAACACACTAAGTAAAAAAAATTAACTTATCATTTCCATTGATACTTTAACATAATTCGAGCAATTAAATTGATATATATTGCATTAAAAAAACTTAAAATCTTTAAGTATTTGAGATATTAATTTAAATAACAAATTAGTATGTACTCGAGTCTATTGAAAATGAAGCTTTATTGTGGAGTATTTTAAAAATGTGTTAAGCTACTTTCAAAGTGAAAATTGTCCTAAGGAAATTTTTTTCTTTCAGAGATATTCCTAGAATTTTCCTTTTTTCTTTCATTTTTCCATTCAACAATAAAAAAAATAAAAAATACTAAAAAATTAATTGATATTATGATTTTTAAAAAATTAAGTTCATAAATTTAAAATAATTTTATCCTATAAAGGTTTTATTTAATTATATCTTTTTCATTAAAAATAAAGAATTAAAATTTAAAATATTTCTAATTTACAAGTAAAATAAACGAAATTAATATTTATAAAATAAAATAATAAAAACATGAAAGGACTAATGAATACTATCGATTATTGGACAAGCCCGTCAAATATGTTTTTTTTTAACAGAGACATAATAATTATATTAGGAAAGAAAGATACGAGTAGAATCCTGGATACAAATAGCTTGTAAATTCGAAGTAGGGTCAACAGGCCAAAAATCCGGCAATGTATGATTTAGAGCAGACTTGACAACCCAATCAGCTGCTCTATTTCCTTCACGCCTAATAAAGGAAAAACTAAAGGAACCATTACATGAAAGTTTAATAAGATCAACTACAGCATAAATCTCCCACGGAACAAAGCTGCATTTGCATGTAATAGCTTGATATAGGATATTAGAATCAGTTTCAAAAATGCAGGCAAAATAATGGTGAGAATTAGCCAGTTGAATGGCAAGTAGCATCAATTCTGCCTCTGCTATGAGTGTTGATCCATAACTCCCCCAAAGGGAGCATCCATCAACAATATGACCATTAGAGTCACGACAAATAACCCCCAAACCAGCTCATCCATTCTGATTGATAAAAGCAGCATCAATATTAATCTTGACTGTACTATTAGGATGAGGTGTCCACCGTGAATTAGTGTCAATAGGCATAGTATACAGTGCAGGCAACCGCAATTTTGACAGTTAGATGATTTCAGAATACTCATGCCATTCTCTAATAACAGTTCCGATCGACTGGCAAGGCTTTGGCATGATTCCTTCAAAAATGAATGCATTTCTTGTTGTCACATCTAGTTAAGTTATCATTATCTTAATTATGATTGTAATTATATTAGTTCTTATTTTTAGATTATAATGATTAAATTATTTTATCATTAAATATAAATATTAATTATGTTAGTAAAGAAATGAAAATATAATGATAAGGTAATTAAAAAATGATTAGTAGTAGGACATTGAAGTTTCATATATATATATGGATGTAAGAAATTAAGAGAATTTAAGTTTCAATTATTTTATCTTGAACATGTTTTATAGTATGTAATAATGCTTTTTAGATAATAATTTTAGAATTCATAAAGATATATATTGCTTGTTGTGAGTGGTATGTTATAATAAAATTGGTTAACAAGGGATTAGCAATAATATACTCATATATATGTATATATATATATATTGAGGGAATAGTTAAATGATGAATGAGTTATTTAGAGTTTGATTAACTTATATGTGAGGTATTAATTAAATTATTGGTTAATATGTATACCTATATAAGAGTGATGTAGGTAAATTGAGGTATATGAGGATTTATTATAAATAATTAGCAATGACTCTGAATAAATACATAACTATAAATTGAAATTAGATTAATATCTATATATTACGATTGTTATGTATGTATGATTTACGAAAGAATATAGATATCAATATATATATATATATAAGTTTAAGTTATATAACTTATAATCGTGCATGCTTGCGTATTCCCCTAAAAATGGATTATGGTTGGTCTATTGAAGGTGCGCATTACCTTTTAATCAGGATTTCAGATAAGTTGAGGAAAATATGTTTTAGAAAAGCTGTTGGCGAGGGGAATGTGACAAAAGTTACCGCTTACTGTCCACAATGCTACAGAGGCGGTGGACTTAAATCACTTGACTAATCCCTTGAGAAAGAACCTTAAAAGAACGTAGTTTAAGAGGGAATTAGGTTATCTAACCTTAGTGAGGGTGAATTGTGGACAGGAAGCAGAAACAGGTTGCTTGAAGAATTTATATTCTTGCGTGGGGAGGAGTTGTTGAGAGTTCCGCATAACCCCTTGTAATTCAGGTGAGTCAAGAAAATTCCTTCATGTGTATAATACGTAATGAGAAGGGATAATCAGTTATGTTATTATATTGCTAGGATAATGGTAGTTTGTATATGTATTTGTATAACTACATTAAGGGGTGGTTCTGGCTAAGTTTTAATTGTTTTCGGCACTCTGGCTGGTTATTCCATGCCATTCAATAGGACGAAGAAGTTTCTTAGACTAACCGAATTACTATTTTCTGAAGAGGGCATGTAAGTTGGGTACGTCCACTACTTATGTGTTTGAATTGAATAAGTTGGTATTGTCATGGCTGCTAGTTTACCTATTAATTTACTCCACAGAATTGAATCCACGTGAATCCACGTGAATTGTTATGAATGTGAGTTAACTTTTGAAAGTTAGCTGTTGAACAACTCCCAGGTGATGAGATAACAAAGTGTTTGATTATTGTTAATATAGGGATGTTCAGGTAAGAAATAAAACAGACATGTGCATATATTTAGAACCAGGGAGCGGTAGAAATCTTGAATAAGATAGGTGGAGTTGCAAGCATACCTTCATACGCATATGCTATGTTGTAAGAGCCTAAAACCTCAATGTTTATATGTTGATTGAGGCAGTGAAATTCTCGGCCAGAAGCACTTAGGACACATTAATGAATGCTTATCAAGTAAAGCAATCCCAATGACATAATGCACACTTACCAAATGCTTAATTGGACCGAATGATTGGGTTAAGGAACATAATGATTATTAACTCTTGAATTTAAGCAGCTTAATAATTAATGTACGTTGGAAAAATCTGTGTGCTGTATGACCTTAAACTTACATTGGAAATTGTTTGCCTACCTCACTTTGTATGCCTATTTCAAACAAGTGCTGGTTTGACTTAAGACGGTTGGATTTAAGGCCGATTCATGCATGCCTATTAAGCCCCTAAAAATGTTCTGGAAAAGGGTAACTGCATTTAATTTATGCAGCAATTATAACCATAGGAGTCATTGCGTGCTTGTATGCTAACCTGTGAGTTATTGGGTTTGACAGCTGTATTGGTTTGTAAACTCACAGTAGTTTGATGCATAAAACAATTAGACCGCTTAACTTGACAGCAGTTTTTTATATTGGTATACAATCCAAAATGAGGTCAAGGATTAAGGTTAGATAGTGCGTATGAATGTCTACCATGTTTGAATGCCAACGTGTGTATTTTAAATATATAGACGAGTATGTAACAAACCTTATGAAATTTTTAGCTTTAGGATTATGCATCTTATACGCAGCTGTTTGCCTTCCCTATTTCTAGCATTGTGATAATTATATAATTAAGAGGAGATTCATTTTTTTTTGCACATATAATATAAAAGGCTGGAAATTGATATAGAATTTAAGTCACATTTGAACACCCCTCTCATATGCACATATTATAAACATGCAAGGCTTAATTCTATGTTAGGATTTAGATAGGATGAAGTATATAAGATTGAGCTCGGTGCGTGTGGCTGAAAATGTAAGGAACTTTTTCTTAAAAGAAAAAGATAAAATGCTTGAAGGTAAGAAAATATAATTCCTTTTTTTATTTGTGGTGCGAGAATGAATGGTTAGGGGTATGTATGCATGTCTCAATCGACGTAAAAATGTTTACGATTGGTTAATAGTACCAGCAGAATGATTATAATCCGGGAATTGTAAGATATTTGTAAATGCACATAGTGGATTAAGTTAAACAGCTAAATAAACTGAGTATACTTTTCCTAAAACAAGACATTAACATGAATATTTTGAAATGTTATTATTTTACAGTTAAGCTAGCATTATGCACATGCATACATGATAAAGGCATAAAAAAGCTACAGTGATACAAATATAGATATAGATACAAATACAATTACAGATACATAAAATATAGAGATATATTGGGAAAACAAATGATTGAAAATATACTCAGTATCAATTGTTCATAATTAGATATAGAAATTGATGTGGTCACAAAAAGATGAAATTACAAAAGACAAAGGAATGCAGTTCATATTTGTATTTATGGACATAAAGCATATTATTATTCTTTTAATGACATATAAAGGGATAATGTAGTTGATCTATGAAAGTGATGAATGATATGTAAAGACTTTATTATAGAGGATTATTTCAATGATAATTTAATATTGATGGTATAATTTAATTAGCAGTTATATTTATCATAATAAATTACTATGTTATTCATTAAATTATTAACATTCATATTATAAGAGGGTAATTAAATTTTATTTATAGTACAATTATTATTAGACACTACTGAGTTTTATACTCGATGTTTATCATTTGATGAACACAAGTTAAAGTAGTGTTAAGGGGAATCCGGATCAGTGAGGCACCAACGCGGTATGGATACTCTGAGCCTTGTATGATCCTCAAAATACACTTTTAGCAGTATAACGTATTCCTAGCAGATGTTTTCATTTATGCAACTATCATTGTATAATTATGGGTAATAAAATATTTTGTGTTTGTAAAATAGCAAAGATACTAAAATTGCCAAACTGTATGGCTTGTTTAAGTTATAAAAATGTTATATATATTCAGTAATTGCTTGATGTCATGTCATAATTTATATGTGAATATTTTCTATGAACAGGTGATGTGAAGCTACAGATTATAAAATGAATAGCTATAATTATAGATCGTATATATTTTGTCAATGTAAAAAAAAAAATTACAAATCCTTTATAAGATGATTAATGAATTCCTAATTACATGATTTTTATTAATCATTTTGTGAGAGCATGTTTTCAACATTCAGGATGAAATTTTTGGTTTTCCAAATATGCTAATAAATTTAAGGAATCAAAGTCATGAACTAATTGTTTGAAGCAAATAACATGACAGAGATATCAAACCACCATTTAGCTAAAGACGGGAAAACAATGGCATCAACCCTTTAACTCAGGAGAACAAAACCATGTGTATAGATACATGCTAGTAGAAAAAAAGAGCATGTTCAACCAATTCAATAACAGAATGACAAAGCAAGCACTAAGGAGTCTTAACAATGGTTCTCTTAAATAAGTTGTCATTAGTAGGCAAAGAACTTTTAAATGCTTTCCACATAAATTGTTTAAGTTTTTTAGGCACATTTAAATTCCATAATTTTCATCTAAGAGAGTCATTGTCATTTGGAAAAGATGCAGAATAATATGTATGAAGGTAGCTAGCCTTCTGAAGATTGAATACAATATGATAAGCAGATTTTATTATAAATCTTCTACAATTATCATGATGTTAGATAATTTTATTAGATAATTATCAGCCTAATGGAATAACACCAAAAGCCTTGACTTTGATAGTTGAAAATAATTGGTTAAGCAACCACATATTCCATGTTCTAGAATTAAGAAGCATAAGTTGAGATACCATATAAATGCTAGAACTTTCAGGTTTAATAGAGTATACTTTAAAATAAGGCAAAGTAGGAATCCAAGGATCTTCCTAAATAAGAATGCTATTACCATTACTAACTTGATACCTAAACCCCTTCAATAAAATTTCTCTCACAGATAATATACTAGACCAGCCCCATAAAGCCCAATGGCCTTTTTTAGCATACCAAAAATCAGAATAGAGAAAATAAATGCCTTTGATAGTATGACTCCAAAGGGAATTTGGATTGGAAATAAGATGCCACCTATTCTTTGCTAAAAAAGCTAGATTGAACTTTTCAAAACCCCTAACACTCAGCCCACCCCTAAGTTTAGACTTAGTAAGTTGACTTAATTTTAAGAGATGTAATGACCTATGATTTTTATTGTTCCAACATCAAAAATTAGCCACTATACCATTTAAATCCTTGCAAAACCCTCACCTGGTAACTTTAAAAAGGACATGGTATAAGTAGGGATGGTGGATGACACTGCTTAAGCAACAACATCTCTACCTGAATGGGATAACAATCTACATTTCTAACTCTATGATTTAGATAATAGCCTCTCTCAAATAAAAATAAGAGACTTAGTTTTAGAAATTCCCCAACAAGCGAGAAGACCCAAGTATTTATCATGAAGATTAAATTCCTGCAGACCTAAAACCTCCAAAACCCTATGCTTAGATCAAGATGAAACTGTTTTGTTAAACATAATAGAAGACTCATAAAAATTTATCCTCTGTTTGGAAGCTTTGCAATACTTATGAATGGCTCCTAGAATATTGAGGGCTTCAGTAATGGATGCTCTCCCAAAAAGAAGCGTATCGTCTGTAAAAA
Source organism: Dalechampia spathulata (assembly GCA_948192965.1). Lineage (NCBI taxonomy): Eukaryota > Viridiplantae > Streptophyta > Magnoliopsida > Malpighiales > Euphorbiaceae > Dalechampia > Dalechampia spathulata. The sequence continues at coordinate 12,346 of CANYBF010795681.1, forward strand.
AACATATGTGTTAAAATTAAGGCATTAGTATAGAAGCAAAACACCTCAATAACATGAGATGATAAAAGTTTATCTAGCATGGATGATAAAGTTGAAGAGACAAGTAAAAAAAAAGGTATGGAGATAAAGGTTCTCCTTGGCTAAACCCTTTAGAAGGGATAAAAGAAGGGCAAAGGTTACCATTAACTAACACAGAATAAGATATCGTAGATACACACTATATAATTAGATGGATAAAACAGCTAGCAAAACCCATTTTTGACAAAACACCTTATAAAAAACTATAATCTACAAAATCATAAGCTTTAGTCATATCTAGTTTAATTACCATCTACTTCCTAGAGTTCTTTGGGGCAATCTTAAGGTGGTGAAAAGCTTCCTGGGCTACTAAGATGTTTTCTTAAATGAGTCTACCTAGAATAAATGCAACCTACTTTTCATTAACCATGCTACCAACCAAGGTTTGATGTGATTAATAATTAAATAAGAAATGATTTTATAAGAAAAATTGCATAAACCAATAGGCCTAAAATCATGAAAAGTTGTAGAGCTCTATACCTTATGGACCAAAGCAATATGAGTATAATTCAATTCCTTAAAGAGGTAGCCTATATGGAAAAATGGCATACAACTAAGACTAAATCATCATGACTATCATTGCAAAAAGTATGGTAAAATAAACCCAAGAAACCATTAGGATCAAGAGCTTTATGAGGTTTTATAGCAAACATACCCACTTTTATCTCCATTTTTATGATTGGTTTAAGCAATTCATGATTGTTATCATTAAAGACCACACATTTTACATGGTTAAGTACTTCCTCTTAAAAGCTAGGTTGATAGGATTGGAAAATTTTTTGAAAAAAACCACAAACCAATCAACAAATTTGATTCTTATCTTCAATCCACACTACTGATTCTTTTGATGCCAATGAGTAGCAGAGATATGGAAAAATCTAATGTTCTTATCACATATTATTAACCAATTAATTCAAGATCTCTGGTACCAATGTAACTCTTCTCTCCTTCACATATTACCCAATTCTTCCTTCAGCTCTGATTCTGCTTTATGTTTCTCCTTATTAAAGGGAAAATCATGGATGTAATTCTGCTTGAGTTCTTCAAATTTTAATCTTGGGTTTTCAAAGCAGCTACGGCTCCACTTCTAAAGCTGGACTTTACAAGCTTGTAACTTGTATTTGAATTTAAACATTAAGGATTCAATAACATTTATGGTCTATGCCTTATCAACCACACTTGCACATACCTCATCTTTAAGCCATTTTGATTCAAATTTAGAAGTATATCAACCGTTACGAGATTGTACTTAATCAAGAAGAATGACAGGCCTATGGTTCAACGCCAAAAATGCTTCATGAATAAGATATGCTTTATCAAAAAGTTCCTTCCACTAAATATTAGCTACTACCTTATCTAGTCTTTGAAAGATGGCCTCTATACCAAGTCTCCTATTTGTCCAAGTATGTTGTAGTCCTTTAAAATTTATATCCATTAGTTCATTTACATTAAGAAAATCCTAAAATAGTGATGAATGAATTATGTTAATCTCTCTCTTTCCCACCTTATCACTTTCAAGTAAAACTTCATTGAAATCCCCAATAGACAACTATGGAATTGATCTCAACCATTGTAATTTATACTAAAACTCATGTCACTTATCTCCTCAAGGTTCCCCATAGATAAAAGTAAGTTGCACTATTGTATTTTGAAAGTCGATGAAATAATTGATGAAGTTCTTATTTGCCCTTATAATTTGGACATTTCTTCTAAAATTCTACATTAGACACAACCCTCCAGATGAACCATATGGTTCAATAGAAAAATTCTCCTCACAACTTAATTGTCGCTTGGTACACTCTAAGTATTTATTCCTTTATTTTGTTTCTGCTAAGAAAACAAAGGAAGGATGATATTTCCTATAAAGCTCAGAGAGACGCCAAACTATTAAAGATCATCATAACCCCTTACAGTTTCAAGATAAGATTATTGTAGCATCTGGGTGGTTTTTAGTGAGCCACCAACACTTTTTGTGGTAGAGCTTATAACATCTCTAGAAACCTAATCTTTTTCTTAAAACTATCAACTAGAACATCATCTGCCATAAGTGGAGTATTGACTCCTTTAGTTGGGTATGCCACATCCTAAATCAACGTAGTATAGTTCTTCCTATAGTTCATTATTATCCCTAATTGTTCCTGTGAAAGCCTTATTTATGTAAAAGTGCTAGCCAACTTACTTATCAATGACAACTTCAAAGCAACTCCTTCTGATTTTTTAATCTCAACCTAAACACTAATTTCACTAGTAAAATTGCCACTTCTCTCTACTTTGAGCCCATCACAACCCTCTCGACACTATTCTTCATTAGTAGTAACCTCATACTCTTTTATTTATATGCTTTCCTTTAGAAACTATTATGCCATTTTAACAAGAGAGTCAAAAGGACTTTCTAGATCTATATTAAACCTCATTTTTTTATTTAATTAGACTCCCAATAAAAAGTAATTTTTCTCTTAACCAATTCATAAACTATGTTGGACACATATTTAGATAGATTTGGGCTAGTATAAATATGTTAAACTAGGCCCATTAGGTATCTAGTGTTGTTTCCCTAGATTATCCTTATTGACAACGACCAAATCCTCTTCACAACTTTCTTATGTATGTACAAGAAGAGATTGAAATTGATTATGATGAACAATTTCTGTAGAAGCCAATCCTTGAGCAACAAAATGAGATTGACTATCAGAGAGCATGTCCAGTCCATCAGCAAAGGACCAAATATGAGGGTTGTTATCAAATATTCTAATTTCTTGAGTCTTGTACTAAAGTTCCATTCTATGCTCTACATGTATTCCATCGGACTCCTCCCTAAAGACCCCTAATTTACCTCTACTATCACTAGTACAATGTCGGAACCACTATCTCACCCATTATCACATGGTTCTTCTAGACAATATCCCTTCAACCCAAATTTGAGAGAAACAACAACATCTATTGATAATAAGGGGTAAGGTGTAATAATTACTTTAGATGGTGAACTATGCACATCCAAATGATAACCTTTTAACCAGGGTCCATATAATGGATGCTTCTTTATTACCTCTTTCTCACTACTCAACTCTTGTTCTAAGCATACTCAGACAATATGCCCTAATCTTCCACAATGAAAATAGAAGTTCAGTAATCTTTCATATTTTATAGAGACCCACTCCTCTCCACCATTTTCCCCTTTATTCCAAAAAGGAGAGGCTTATGTACATATATTAGCACTTGAATTCAAAAATAAATTCTTTATCTTACAATCCCCCCATAGTCATGATTGATTTTCAATAAACCTTCGAACAAATTGCCAATATTCTTAGGTTTTCCTCTGGTCATTTGAATCGATGAGATTCCATGAATATGAATCTAGAATGGTGATGATGAAAAGTCTAAATTTTATAGAGCTAGTTTTGGTGGTTAATCCTTAATAGTGATGTGTTGATTAGACATAGACCAAGAAGCCCCCTGTAACGCAAAATTTCTATCATCTTGATTATGGAATTCAAACATAGAGATGTTGCTTGATCTTTGTTTAACTTGAAAATTCTTAACTAACCTTCAAGAAGTTTATAGAGCAATTTATACAACCCCAACATTTGAAAGATTTGTGCAATAAAACATATCATGTTAAAACTGCTCTATTTGCATTTTCTATAGCCTGCTTATCACTAGTAAAATCTAAGCTTTTGTCTTCCATTAAATGCCAACTAATAACTACCAAGAAACTGATCAAATTTGCAATAAAGAAAGGAAGAAAGAAAAGGCAGTAACTCTTTACAACAATAAAATACATTTAGGTGTAGAGAAATCTCTAGAGAAAGAAAAATCATTGATTTAACAAAATTTTATGTTCTTATCGAGGAAATTGGAATTTATCAAAATTTGCATTAAGAGATGATTAAAGTAGTAATTTGTGGATAGAAAAAAATTAAAGCACATGAATAATGTTTAAAGAAATAACTGATTTTTGAATACTTTTCATGTATCATTTATTTTATTTACATTTATTTTATTTTACATTTAAATGTTTATAAATATGATTGAGTATTTGATTGGTTTAGTTCAATTAAATCAAAGTTTTTTATTATACAAAATTAAATAGAATTGAAATTCTTTTAGTTTGAAAATTTGTAAACCAAATTAAATAGAGTTTAAATTTGATTAGTTTGATTTGATTTTTTATCTTATTTTTTCAATTATTTTAATTTTTATATCGAAAATTTTAATTTTCTTAAACCAAATTGAATAAAATATTTTTAAATTAAAATTTTTTATATTAAATCAAATCAAATTTATTAGTTCGGTTTAATATTTTTGGTTCAAATTTTTGCCCATCCCTATTTATAAACTCTTAATAAATCATTATTTTTATATTTTTATTGTTAATAAAAAGCCCTAACTAAACGAAATTTTTATAGGATAATATTATTTTAATTTTATAAAATATAATTTTAAAAATTGTTTTGATTTTGTTGTATGCAATGTTTCAGGAGTTTTATTTCTGGCACTTAGAGAGAAAAATAAAGGGAAGAGAAAAGGAATACCGTGAAGACGCTTTTATGAAAAGCTCTTAATGTTTAGAGTGAAGAACACACTAGCCTATATTGGTTTCTAAGCTGCAATTAGGTACAATTTTAATAGAATCCTGTTATTTGAGAGCACTTGTGAATTGACATTAACTTCATTTAAAGAAAAGAAAATTTTCTACTGTACCCTTCTTCTCCTTTTACAAAAATAAAAATCTCTGAAGCTGATAAGCATTACCCCATGCTTTTGAATATTTTATCCAAAAACCATTTATGGTGGGTTTCCTTGTGTAAATTCTTATTTATTATTATCAAGATTTTCATTGTTACCTTCAGTTTACATCCTTATCAACTTTTTTGATATTGCCTTGAGTAGGGGTGAGCATCGGTTTGTTCGGTGCGGTTTTGTGGACATTTTGAACCGAACCGAATAAACCGAATAAGAAAAACCGAACCGAATCGAATTATTTATAAACCGAATAAACCGAACCGAATAAACCGATTATCAAATTCATGAAAACCGAAACCGAACCGAATTCTTTATACACCGAATAAACCGATCCAAATAAAACCAAATTAATCCATTTAAACCAAATAAACCGATCCAAATAAATTAGGGCGTACAATTAGGGCGTACAATTAAATTAGACAAATAAATTAGGGCGTACAATTAAAA
>CANYBF010795698.1:0-16142 GCA_948192965.1 Dalechampia spathulata
CATTGAAGTGATTTATTTATAAAGAAATTATTGAAATGATTTATAAATGGTATTAAATGGAATGCATAATTAAGACTTAGAATTATTGAAAGTTGATTAAGGGATAAGGTAATAAATGATTCAATGATGATTTTATGAATAATAAAATAAGCATCAGGATAATTATTTGGAAGTATTATGAGTTTGTTAATAATGTAAAAAAAGAATTATTGGATATTAATAATTAAGTTAAAAGAGATAATAATAGGAATAATGATATATGAATTTTGAAATGACTTTATTATAAGATTGAAATTGATATTAAATAAATAAGTTACAAATATATGGTTTATTAAATAGTAAATTAGTAAAGTTTAAATGGTATGTTATATATGGTTAAATATACGAGAACATTTAATTATTTGAATTAAGTTTAATGGTTTAATTATTTAATTCATAGATGATAAGGATATTAGACAGGTATGTTATATGAAATTAAGTCAATGTTTAAATAATTTTTAAATAAGTTAAGACTTTGATAAATATTATTGGATTATTTTCAATAACAGAGATATAAAGAGAATATGTAGAAAGATTTACATGGATATGTATTTATGAATTAAGTTAATTTGATTTTAATAAATAATGATAGAGAAATATGGGTATTTAAGTAAAGCTAAGATGTTATTAAATAGGTTCTAATGAAGATATGATGATATCTAAATGTTATATGATGAATAGTAATATATGAATAGTAACTAACCTGAATAATATCATGTGAATAATGACATGAATAGTGAATAAAATGATTAATGTTAATATTATTACTTAAAGAAATTCTATGTTAAGTAAAATGAAGATTTAATTAAGATATAAAATATTATTAATTAATATATATATATATATATATATATATATATATTTGCAAGTATGGATGATAAATGTTTGATAATGAAATTAAGATAGTTAATTAAAGATGAATGTTTAATTTATATTCTATATGATTCAGAAGGAATATTGATGCAAACCACTGGAATCTTAAAAGGGGCGAAAATTCAGGTTAGTGCTTTTAGCTGATTCCATATGAATTGGATCGGTAGGTAAGTATAAACTTACCTTAAATTTAACATGTAGTTACATGTTATATTTTATAGTTTTATTATGATGTTAATTGATTAAAATTACATGGTAATTGAATTTTATATGATATATTATAAAATTATAGTAAAGCACATAACGACTTTTATATTTTCTACACTATGATGATATATGAATAGTTAATTAATCATTATTAATAATAAAAGTTTATTATTAATGATTAGATGTTATTATTAATGATCATATGATATTTGTGATCAAATGATGAAACTCAACAAAGGAAATAATCATTAAATTTTAAGTTGATAATTAAGATGTGAGGAATTCATGCATGATAAATTATGTGATATATTTATTTAAAATATGATGTTAAAGCATATAGTTTATATGCTATGAAGTTCATAAGTAAAGAGATATAATATTTTGATAAACATGATGATGTTATAAAATGAGAAAAGCAAAGAATAAATTAATGTAAAAATTATGGTATGCATCAGAGATTGGTTTATAACCATAAAGTAGTCAATTACTCATTACTATTCCTATGATTTAGAATTTACGAATCAAATTTATGATGAATTATGAAGAATAATATAAATCAATTATGAATGATGGTTGATGAATATGATTATCATGGCTTATTAATTTAAACAAATAGATCATATGTTAAGCACTTACCTTATGAAGTAATATTCAATATGTCAATATCAAGTGTGTATAAAATGAATATTATATAATATTAATGTTATTTGAAATGTATGTCATATGAAATGGATATATTATGAAATGATTGACATATGAATACATGTTAGATGAAACAGATCATATATAGAATAGATGATGTATAATATAATATCAAGATGCTTGCATATATTATTTTGGGCATCATGGCATAAAACATCCATATCATGTCATGAAACATTGATTTACATATGCATATACATGATATGATATGGAGAAATAAGGAAGGAGAAAAATGCATAAATCAAAGGAAATGATAAATGAAAAGGATACTTGGGTATTATAAAATGAATTCCTACGAGAAATGAATGGAAAGGAAAGTGATATGAAATCAATGAAATAAATGTGAAATGGGTTCCAGTACGTTGAACCAAAGAAATGATATGAAATGAAATGTAAGACCCAGTACCAAGCGCGCATATGAAATGAAATGTAATGTAATGATACAAGACAGTAAGAGGGAAAATGCATAGCATGAATGCATTCTCACAAGACATCACTTTTCATTCATGCATTATGAAAGTTTAATGGATGACATGATTAAGCAAATGATATGAAAACTAAAGGGAAGTGCATGACTTATTGATTTATATATTTCATGACACAATTCAATTATAAGATCTATATGCAATATTTGGCAGTATACTCTATTGTAAAATGTACATGGAAATAAATGGGAATTACATCATAATTTTAATTATATGGTATTGTATTGAATAATGATTTATGATAATGTATGATGGAATATGCTAATTTTCAATAATGTTATTTATGTTAAATGTAGAAAGAGAGATATGTGATTAAGTGAAAGGTGGCAATTAGGAAACTTACAGAAATTTTATTATAGTTTAAAATGTTTATGGAAGTGATGATATTGATTAGATATACGCTAAGCGATGTAATTTACTATGAAATTATGGTGAAATGAAATTATGTGATTTTTGGCACTAGAAATGTTAATGACTTAAGGATGTGATATTTTAAATGATTAAATTATAAATATAATGAGATGAACATTTTAATGTCTAAAAATAAAAATTATATGTGCATTTTGTTATAAGTAATGAAAAATAATAGGGTATTTGAATATGGTAAATGATATTAAATTAAGGCTATTTTAATAGAATTAAATAAAAAGGCTAAAGTATTAAAGCTATGAGTATCATGTTTTATAAAGATAAACTTGATAATGTATTGATTAGATTGAATAATGATTTGTCTTTTTATGGAATGAATATATGATGATCAAGTAGAGATGTTAAGAAAAAGTATTTTAAATGATGTTGTATTTATGATGAAATGATACAAAAATTATTATGTTACTTGACATATATATGATTATATTTTCTATAATTTTGTATCAATCACCACTGAGTTATATACTCAACGTTCGTCATTTGATGGACGTAAGTTGATAGTTGGATAGCGAGCACGGATTCCTACAGTACCAATTCAGCAGAAGACTCTTTGAAGGCAAGGACTTGGAGTAGATTGAAGTTTCAAATTAATTTAATTAAAAAATTAAATGTTAAGGCAGTAAATGCAAGATTATGATTTAGGACTAGTACTTCCGCAAAACTTATAACAGCGTATAATATTAAAAAATTTATGTATCCCTTGTAGAGTAATCAGTGGTTTCCACGTATTAGAGATCATTAATTATTCTACGGGAGCATGTCGCACCACAAAAAAGCGTGACAAAAATATATGAACAAGGATTCTTTTATTACCTAACTTAATGGCCATAAAACTCAAATAAAATAGCAAGGAAGCTTGAGATTAAAACCCAACCTACTGTTCTATAATTTTTTACACACCTTCTTTTCAACGTAACCTATTGTCTATTAGTACCAAACAAAGTAACTTATAATTGTATTCACTATTAATGATTGCTACTTTTAGGATCCTGTGACAAAATAAAAGGTGGCATAAGAAAAAGAGCAAGATGGGCTTTAGTTAATAAGAGCAATTAAGAGTCAAGATAATGTCATTTCTTTTATCCAAAATGTACGAGCATGTACTAACCTTAATGAAATTAGTCCTTCTTTGAAAATAGATGATCGAGCACCGAATTTATCAAATTAATTCCTACTTCTCCAATGTAGAAATTTAACAATATTTGCAATAGTGGAAGAAGGGTCAATCCTACAGGGATGGGAAGATCCTTCAATTCTTTGCAAACAAAAATAAAATAAAAATATTTTGAAATCAGAGACAAATAGAATAAAAAAGTCAAAATTTTGATTAAGAGAAAATTAATATTTAAGAGTTCCCTAACCGAAAAGCTTATAAATCATTCATTGAAAAATCACAATCATCGATTCAAATATAGTTCAATGGTAAAATTGCTAAGCCGATTATAGAATGCCGAAATAAGGCTTCGCACGGATCAATTCTTCCTTAATTTTAAGATGACCAGGAAGTAGCTCATATAATTGTCTCTAATTTTTGGATAGACATGATGGAAATAGATTCTCATTTAGTCTTCCCTAAACCGCATAAAGAATTAGAAGAACCTGAATCAAGTTAACACTTAAGAACTAGCTCTGCTATGTTTAAACTAGATTGCTAAAACTCATAAAGTAATTAAACCTCAATTTAGTTGAATAACACTTTGATTGCTACTCTAGTAAGTCAAGTGATAATTCATGATTAAACAACTCGTATAGCAATATGTATAAATCAAACTTGTGCAACAAGCCTTATTTACACACTTTCAAGAACTACAATGGTTCTATGATTTATCGAATTAAAGAGAATAACAAAATACCATTAGAATTAAACCCATTTTGATCTTATATGATTCCCAATGAATTATTTTGTATTACTTCTGATTAAGAATTAAAAGTGCCTAACCAAGCATCATTGGCAATAAGATAAAATAAATAAAAAGAACTTTTATTGATGAAACTAAAAATGATTAACAAGAGATTAATGAATTCTCTATAATGGGAACAAACCTCCCATTTATAGAAATGAAAAATAAATATTAAAATAAATAAATAAATCCTAAGATAATAATTCTATCTTCGACTCACTTATCTAATCTGATCTTAAAACAGAAATACAAAATTCAAAATTTAAAATCTCGACTGATAGTTTTCTGTGTAATTTGTTTTTCTTGTGCTCATAAACTCAAGCCATAAGCACTTGATACCTACCTTTTGATAAAAATTGATTTAAAAAAGCTATTATAACTATCTTTTTACTTTTTAACCTTTTTTACCTGTAAATTACAAAAATAAGATCAAGTCAACTATTCTAGCTAATTTACTTGTCTAAAATAGATCATTTTTACTATGAAAAATATGCAATTTGATGTTTGATTATATACCCCCACACTTACTCAATGCTTGCCCTAAGCATTCTGAATCCTTCCTTTAATCAATTTCTTAAACCAATCCATTCATAGCAATAAGAGTCAAATAAATTAGCAATCATTTCTAATCTCTAAGCATAGGCTTTTCATCAAAACAGTCTAACCATTCAGCATATCATAATAAAATGCAAAGATCTCAGCCAAACAACATTTTTGCACAGCCATTTTTACATTATGTCCAAGCAAGATATCATAACACAAATCAACATATAGTAGAAAAATTCATGTACCGCTAAGCATCTCTTGCCTTATTTTTCATGATTTCTAACTGAACTATATTTCAAAAGGTTTAAATTTTTAAGAACCATAACATAGATATATTAATCAACCCTAAAAGGGGGTACTCTCCCATTGCTAACAGCTCCATACGCCAAAGCAGCTTCAGGTGTGTTAGGTTTGATCCACCTAACTCAATCAGCAAAGGTTAATATGTTTTAACTTCCTTTGAAAAATGTATTTTTTTTTGAACTTGTAATAGCCTGCAAAAAGGGTCAAATTCTCCCAATCATCAATGGCTCCATGCATAATCTGCTTAAGGAGTTTGAGTACCGTACTACTTAAACTAGCTAACGTTGGTTTGGACACATTTATGTTTCCTTGATTTTTATTATTTTTCTTTTCTTTTCTTGGTTTTAGCATATATTATTGAGTAAAAAATAACCTGGCGGTAAGGAATTAAACTACACATATATCAGGTTAAGGCATAGCAACAATCTCACAAGCTAATCACCAAGAATCTTATCAATCATGTCTCAAAATCAAATAGCTCATAAAAAATAAATCATCCTAAGATATTAGAAATAAAGGCATATTCTCAAGCATCAAAATGCTTTAGAAAGAAATTAGTTCAAAGAATTTTGAAAAGAGGGAATAGATTTAGAAAGTCAAGTGTAAAGCAAGAGTAATAACACATAAAATTTGAAAAATTTTGATCAAAAACATCCAATTGCACTCAACTGGTCTACAAAAACATGAAAATCAGCAACATACACCCCCCACTCCCCACACGCTTAAAAAACATTATCCCAATGTTAGATAATTAGGTAGCACTAAAATAGGAAAAAATAAAGTAGAAAGTTAAGGCATTGCCTATTTTTATCGAGTTCCTAAAAAACATTGTCCCAATGTTAGACGATTAGGCAGCAGTAAAATAGAAAAAAATAAGGTAGAAAGTTAAGGTATTGCTTGTTTTTTCTAAGTTGTAGGAGGTTTATTATTATATTCTCAATGAAAGATAAAGCTTTAGGACATCTTGTAACTTTGGTAACAGTAAACTGTTGATTAATTCTGTAAAAGTTGCTAGGAGGATGATGAAACATGGGTGTTTCGCTGCTGAAGATTTTGTTCTGTCATAAATAGTTGACTTGAAGACAAATCTATATTTTTGTAAGTAATCCTATTAAACTGACCACATGAAAAATAATAAATTAAACAACATTTGCAGCTAATGGGAAGCAAGTATTAAACAATTGCAACCAGATGGCTAAATGGGAAACCATATATTCTCAAATCAATTGCTTAAAAATTGTTAAAACTGTTTTAAATCGAGAAGTAATTAAATAGCCTAGATTTTCCTTTCTCAACAATGCACCTTAAAACAAAACAATTCTACCTTTATTTTATGTCACATAAATTATTTCTGCAGGAAAAATAATAACCCAATCAATCAAACATTATTAACGATGGCTCTGTAAATATAAATTATGGGTAGAACTAGAACCTTTTTTTCCTAAGGGCATGCAGATCATCAGCAAAAGCAATTAGAAATTCACAGTGCCTAATCCAGAAATTAACAAAGGTAGAAATTAATTAAGTCTAATAGCCATATTAAACTCATTCTCAGAATATGAAAGCTTATTTTAACATAAATCATTCAACTCTGACAAAATTCTATTTCAAAAATGTGGCATAAAAGATCTATATACCAGCTCATAAACACATTGGACATCAAAGAATCATTCCCAACCAATTTTCTCAATTAATTATCTATAATTCAAGAATCAATTTTCAGCAGTGAAAAGAAGAAATCGTACTTGAAAAATTCTTAAATTAACAACTTTATCAAACGTAGATTCTTGAAAATTTTAGATGCCCATCAAGTTGAAATTTGGCAGAATAATTTTTCAATCATGATTTGCAATCTTGCGATAATCAATGCTTCTTTTGTTGGTTCTTAGATGACTATTTTTGTTTGTTCCAGTAACAATTTCTCATTGCCAGCTTATGTGAAATTTGCATGATCTTTATCGGTGTCTTTGATTTCATCATCCAAAATAGCAGTGACAACCATGCATGATCAAATTTGGTCTTTTCCCTTCATAGTGAGCACCATGTAAATCTATAGTTTTCCAATTTAGGGAAGGCTTTTGGGAAAAGTTGAGAGGTTTTAAGATAAGCGGGTCCTACAAGGTAAAAGAGAAAATATTAAATAAATACCCATTTACCTATTAATACCTTAATTAAAGAAGGAAAAAGAAAATGTAAAATAAAATAAAAATCTTGCTAATTGGCAATAAAAAGATGCATTTTAACCAAGGACTCTCAACTCATTCCTTCATTTTTTTTTCTACAACCAAGAAGAGAAAATAAAATCAGATTAAAATATGTGAAATCAAAAAGGTAGAAGAAGACTCCTATAACCAATTTAATTGACTTAAAAATAGAATACTACCTTATAGTCTACCTTATAGGCATAACAAATAACAAAATAAAAATAATAGAAAAACAAATTTAGCTCTAGTTTTAAGTCCCAACTCGACTCCTTATTCTTCTTTTTTTATATCCAAATGCGATGAGGTTACACAAAGTAACCTGATCAAACTCATGAGCCTTGTATCGTTCTTTGAATGGCTTATGATAGTGTAACTAAGGCTTTTCATTGTTACCGTACTCTTCTTCCAATATGGGTCTTTACAAAATGTCTTGAATATCTCATTTTGTTCCTTTTCTTTTTCTAACTTTTCTATCCTCTTTGGAAAATGAGATTGAATCACTATTGATTCAGGTAGAACAAAATCTGAAACTTTTACTACCTCTTTATTCTTTCATTCAAGCTCATTGATTTTATTTTCCAACTTTGGACGTATATCCTGCTCATGGCTTAAAACAGTGAATTATGTTGGATTCTCCTTTGGCTGAGATGATGAATAATTTTGAAACTCCAACTAATTTAAAGATGTCACTATTTGAGATATTTGATTATCCAAATTTTTGAATTTGATCTATGTTGCCTGTTGAAATTACTAATTATTAGCAACAAATGATTTCAATATACCCTCAAGACACATACCTAATTTTTTATGATATTTCAAAGATGACATTCCTTGTTGAAAACTTTGTAAATCTGGCTTGCTTGTTCCATAATAATCTTACCATCCTAAACTACATGTGTGCAAATACGGATCATATCCTTATTGCGATGAATTGATCAATGTCCATATTATATTTACTTATTCTACATGCTCTTCTTATAGAGTTAGACACATATCAATTAGATAACCAGTTTGCTCACATGTTTTAACGAGTTGAATTTCCATCACTAGATTCTACACCAAAGAGGTTAAATGAGAAATTTTTGACTGTAAGAAAGATGTACTAAGCTCTTGAACCTTTCTCAAAGATTTCGATGATATGAAGGATTATGAATTTGCCATTATTATTATTATTAAATCTCGTGCAGCTTTTGGTGTTTTATTGACAATAGCTCCTCCATTTGTAGCGTCCATCATTTTTTTTCAATTGGTAGCAAACCTTCATAAAAATATTGGATCTGATTTTGCTCAATAATTCTATATTACGGACATGATACACACAGCCTTTTAAATCTCTCCCAATAATCATGCAGTATTTCTGCATCCTTTTGCCTTATTGCATAAATGTCTCTCTAGATTTAGGATGCACGTTTTGTAGGGAAAAATCTATCAAAAAACTGCCTTACCATCTACTCCCATGAAGTTATTATTACTGATGACAAGTAGTAGAACCAATCTTTTGCTACATCTACAAGAGAAAATGGAAATGCTCTCAATTTAATTTGTTCAATACTAACATCATGTAGCTTTATTCCATTACAAATAATAAAAAATTCTTTCAAATGCTTAAAATGATCTTCATTTTCAAATCCATGGAATATGAGTAATTGTTGCATTAATTCAGATTTTAATTGTAAAGGGATTGTCAATTCTTCGCATGCAATGCAAAGAGAAGTTAGATCAATAGGTGCAACAATCATTTCTCATAATGTTTGACCATCAACAGCCATGATATTGAGTCTTTAAATTTCTTTTCATTTTTTTAAACAAAAATCAAATTTTCTACAATAAAAAAAACTCAAGTAATATACAAAAGTATCGAAAGATTTTAGAACCATCCTTGGCAATGGCGCCAAATTTGATCGAGTATTGAATCCATCAAATTAATTCTTGCTTCCCTAACATAGAAATTTAATAATATTTGTAGTAGTAGAAGAAGGGTCGATCCTACAAGGATGAGAAGATCCTTGAATTCTTTATGAATGAAAATAAAATAAAAATATTTTGAAATCTAAGAAAAATATAATAAAAAAAATCAAAATTTTGATTGAAAGAAAATTAATATTTAAGAGTTCCTTAACTGAAAAACGTAAAAATCATTCATTGAAAAATCACAATCATCGATTCAAATATAGTCCAATGGTAAAATCACTAAGCTGGTTATAAAATGTCGAAATAAGGCTTTGCACGGACTAATTCTTCCTTAATTTTAAGATGACTAGGAAGTATCTCATACAATAGCCTCTAATCCTGGGATATACATGGTGGAAATAGATTCTCACTTAGTCTTCCAGAAATCGAATAAAAAATTAGAAGAACCCGTGTTACACCCGGCCCATACCCAGGCGGACATGCTCCCGTAGCACAGACAGCGGCCCCCAGAAGAAGACCGATGCCTACACCACAAAGGATGCATCATGAAGACGTCGTATAAGGACACGTCTCGAAGCTTAATGGTGGTGCGATGAGAGTAACGTGATGTTCTACAATACCCTGGATAACCTGGTATACACTTAAGTGATACAATAATAGGTAGTTCCGTAACTTATATAAAACCTGTTATAGTTTCATACCGACAAGTGAGTGTGTACACTAATCACCACCAAAAGCTATACAACTACTGCCTCACTAAACTACACAACCAAAAAGAGGTCGGAGTATGCCTCGAGAGTCCCGTACCACGTCGAGATCTGTCTATCTCAGCTAACGAGCTCTACTCCTTCTCCGCTTGTTCACTCGAGGGCTTTGAACCTACGTTCATCAAATGACAAACGCTGAGATAAACTCAGTGGTGCTAGTAAACATGAATTAATCATAAAATGAAGAACGGGTAACACATTCATCATGTATCAATATCGTACAAAAGATAACTCAACAATATTAACAGAACATGCATCCACTCATCGTACATTAAGAATGCAAGTATGCATTTCATGTTTTCCTTCTCCTCCTCGTCTCTCATTCACTCTATTTTTCCTGAATTGTGCACATTCCTTTCGCACATATTGGATCCCTATAGGTACCGGTACTCATCTCCCAAAGGAGGACATAAAAGTATAGGGTGTTTAACACCCTTTTTCCTACTATAGGTCTTTAGACTCATCTCCCTTCTCGGGAGGTTACAATCTAAACGATTCCATTGGGAATCCCATCATCATTGTTGACCCAGTATGCCCAGAGCTGAGCTCAGCCCTCTCTACTCACTCTCTTTTCTCTCTTTCATCTTCATCCTTCATCACCATGCATGCCATAAAGACATCACAAGCAATTATGCTTCATATCATACATACATAAGCATTCATTCCATCATGAAGGAAACATTGCATCAACATATTACGTTAAAATCATAACAGAAAGATCATAAACGTCATGCCTAGACTTTACTTAAGTCTTAATGCAAAGTAACAAGCCAAACTTGGCGATAAACACCACACTAGCACAAACCTGTCAGTCAAGCTACTTCTAGTGTAGGCTCATAATCCTATCTCTAACAGTCTCTAACTTCTATTCCTCGTTCTCGCACGTTCAGAATGCGTAGGGACTCTAAGTGTAATATTTGGCAAGGTTTAGGAGTGTTTTAACTGAAGAAAAAGGGAAGAAAGCTAAGGAAAAATGTTAAGTCATAACCCTTAAAAGGTCAAACTTAAGTCGTGTACGGTCGTACGGATCTTGGTACGTCCGTATCGAACTAAGGCTTCTGATGCACACAACTCCTGTAAGTAATGGTACGCTCGTACCCCATTTGGTACGCCCCGTACGTCCTCGATTTTCCTGACAAACCCAAATTCCTATGAGTTTGTGTCTGGCCGTACCACCCCTTGGTACTTCCGTACGCCCTCCAGGACCTAAAATCC
This sequence comes from Dalechampia spathulata, assembly GCA_948192965.1. Taxonomy (NCBI): domain Eukaryota; kingdom Viridiplantae; phylum Streptophyta; class Magnoliopsida; order Malpighiales; family Euphorbiaceae; genus Dalechampia; species Dalechampia spathulata. Next base: position 11,583 of record CANYBF010795698.1, read on the forward strand.
CTGTAGCTCCCCTGTTTGGTACGCCCGTACGGGACTCCGTATGCCGGTACCACTACCCAAAAACCAAGCTATGCCTATTGGCAAGCCTGATCTGCAAGGTACCTGTCACAACCTCCCTTGCTAACCCTAACAACACTTCCAAAACATACCGAAACACATATAATAGCCGTCCTTCATCCAACCAAGAAGACACACTTCTCAATAAGGTGACGACACACAAGCAAAACAAATAAATACGTACACCTTAATTCATGCAAACACAAACACAAAACCATCAATACACATTCATACACATACCATGAACTCATTCAATCCTACCATTCATCTTCGCATACACACATAAATGCATAACTCCTAGGGTCTCTAATGCGGGTGTAACAACGCGACTCAAGTTAACACTTAAGAACTAGCTCTGCTATGTTCAAACTACATCGCTAAAACTCACAAAGTAATTAAACCTTAATTTAGCTGAATAACACTTTGATTGCTACTCTAGTAAGTTAAGTGATAGTTCCTGATTAAATAATTCGTATAGCAATGTGTATAAATCGAACTTGTGCAACAGGCCTTATTTACATACTTCCAAAAACTACAATGGTTCTATGATTTATCGAATTAAAGTGAATAGTAAAATACCATTAGAATTAAACCCGTTTTGATCTCACATGATTCCCAATGAATCATTTTCTATTGCTTCCAATTAGGAATTAAAAGTGTCTAACCAAACATTATTGACAACAATACAAAATAAAAGAAAGAACTTGTATTGATGAAACTAAAAATGATTAACAAGAGATTAATGAATTCTCTATAATGGGAACAAACCTCCCATTTATAGAAATGAAAAATAGATATTAAAATAAATAAATAAATCCTAAGATAATAATTCTATCTTTTGCTTACTTATCTAATTTAATTTTAAAACAGAAATACAAAATTCAAATTTTGAAATCTTGGCTGATAGTCTTTTGTGTAATTTGCTTTCTTGTGCCCATAAATTCAAGCCATAACCACCTGATACCCACCTTTTGATAAAAATCAAGGTAAAAATGTTATTTTAACCATCTTTTTACTTTTTGACAATTTTTACCTGCAAATTACAAAAACAAGACTAAATCAACTGTTCTAACCAATTTACTTACCTAAAATATACCATTTTTACTGTAAAAAATATGCAATTTGATGATTGATCAATAGATTCTTTTTAGTTATGGCACTATCAGTTAGGTCATCCTTCCTATGATAAAAAAATATACATTATAGACATACAAGTTAAAAATGTCACATAATTAATTTATGAAGTATGTCCTTTGACAATACAATCTCGTTTAAAGTTTTCTAATTCCATAATTACAATAAAAAGGGCATTTGAACTCATACATTTAGATTCATGGGGACCAAATAATGAAACATCCATCACACATAAAAAATATATGTTGATTATTGTTGATAATTTTACTCATGTTACTTAGACCTATCTTCTTATAGACAAATCCAAAGTATTAAATGTTTTCAAAAGTTTTTATGGCATGATACAAACACAATTTCATGAAAAAATAAAAACAGTTCATGTAGATAATAGGACTAAATTTATAAATCAATTTTTCATAGTTTTTTGCAAGATCATGGTATAGAACATCAAAATTTCAATCCCTACACACTTCAACAAGTATTTATTGCAAGTAACTAGGTCTATCATGTTCACATCAAACATAGCATAAAAATTTTTAAGGGAAAGTCTACTTATAACTGCATATTTGACAACCATACACCTATCAACATTTTGAAATAGGAAACACCTTATAAAAGATTTTCACAAAAAACTAAATTATGAATTTTTAAAGATTTTTGGATGTTTATATTTTACAACTATTATAAACCATTATAAACATAAATTTGATGCATATGGACACAAATGCATATTTATAGGCTACATATCATGGAATAAGGTATACAAATTATATGACATATATATATATATATAATTATTATTATTATTATTATTATTATTATATCAAAGGATATGGTTTTTCATGAGAAGTTTTACCAAACTTACAAGATCAAGATTTTTAACTTGAGTCTAACATTAACTTGTCATACCCCTAACCAAATTGATCATATTACTAATCCACCTAATATACTAGAGAATATTATCCAAAAACCTACATAAAACCAATAAATGATCATACATAATACTAGACAAGTTATTCGACCAACATAGCTTAACTATATTTCTTATAGTAAAGAAAGTGCATCCAACTTTATACCTTTTGACATATCCCAATCCCTGCTTAATACACAACCACCCACACTATAACATATGTGTTTTGTAGTAAAAATGTATTTAGTTTATGAACCACAATCATATTATAGAGCAAAAGAGGATAGTAAGTGGGTTACAACCATGTAAAATGAAATTTAGGCCTTAAAGAAAAATCACACATAGGAGTTAATATAATTATCTAAAAGGAAAAAGGTCATTTCTTCCAAATAATTCTACATAATCAAATACAATCCAAATGGAGTATTGATAAATATAAAGCTTGGTTAGTGGTAAGGGGTTTCAATCAACAGGCTGAGGTGGATTATAATAATAATTTATCACTAGTAGCTACCATATGTTGTAAACATAATATTTTTAGTTATTGTAGTAACATTAAATTGGTATATTCATCAATTAGGTATAAATAATGCATACTTACATGGTTTTCTAGAAGAAGAAGTATATCTACAACCATCAAATGGGTATACAAAAGCAAAGAATGATGAGGTGTGCAAACTAAACGAAGCTTATGTGGTCTTAAACAAGCAGGTCGATAATGGAATAAAGAAATCATAAAAGCATTAATAAATTATGGGTTCATATAATCATCAAACAGATTACTATTTATTTACTTAACGTAAAAGCTCAAATTTTACTACTTTTAATTTATGTTGACAATCTTCTAATAATAAGTAATAACAAAGAAGAGATAGCTTATATCAAAACTTATCTAGATAAGAAGTTCATAATCAAAGATTTGGGGCATGCTTGATATTTTCTCAGGCTTGAATTAACATGAACTTCAACTAGTATGTTTCTTAGTCAACATAAATATATCATATATATCATCCATGATTTAGGGTTATCACATGCAAAGACTTGTCAATTTTCAATGTTAAAAGGAGTGGTATTAGATAATGAACATTCAAATATACTTTTAGAGCCAAATAAATATCAAAGACTTATTAGAAAATTGTTGTACTTAGGGTTAACTCAATTAGATTTTTCTCTATCTAACACAATGCTTGAACCACTTTATGTAGATGCTACATGAAGCACACTGGCAAGTTACTCTCCAAGTTTTAAAATATCTCAAGGGTAGCCTAAATAAATATTTTTTTACCTATTATTATCAGATCTAAGACTTCATACTTTTTATGATTATGACTAAGCTTTGTGTTTGCTATCCCAAAAATCCACCACAGATTACTGTGTTTTCCTTGGCCCCTCTTTGATTACCTAGAAAGTAAAGAAGCAAACAATAGTGAGTTAATCCTAAGTTGAGGTCGAGTACCATAGTATAGGGAGCATAATATGTGAAATAAAGTTCTTAACTTATCTTTTGAACAATTTTTATGTTGACATCAGTTCTTGCATTCCTCTGCACTACAATAATCAAGTCATAAAGCACATCACTAAGAACTCTACCTTCCATGAGCATATGAAGCATCTAGAAATAGACTATCATTTAATTCATGAATACATTCAATAAAGGGTTTATCATGGTTGTGCATTTACCATGATGTCATTATCTTATTGATCTCTTCACAAAACCCTTAAATACTTCCATCGTCATCTACTTAAGATAAGACTTATTGATTTCATAGCACCTTCATCTTAATATAAGAGTTTATAGGATTTGGATATTAGATTTGAGGAGGTTTGAATATCAAATGTAGGAAGGTATTTGATTATTAGGTTTGAGTAGCTTTTATTAAGACCAAGAGCAACAGTTTTCAAGAAAAGAATATCAAAAGGCTTTTAGTGTTTCACCAACCAATGCATGTTAGTTCTAGATAACATGGTAAAGAGAAAGTTCTAGAATGTATAATACGAGTTAGAGTTATTGGATCTATATCATATCAAAAGGAAAAATAAATAATTAGATAGTTTGTTATGACAACTCAACATTGTTGTTTTATTTATTGATTGTAAATAACTGAATCTGACATATATGATATATTAAATGTTTCTACTAGCCTTAATATATAAATTACATATGGAAATAAATATACTAGACTTTTCTACAAATTTTATTTTTTACAATATTTACTAGTTTTTTTAATATTTTTAAAAATGAAAAACTATTATGTGAATTTAATTTATTATATATAGTAATTTTTATGTAATATTATATGTCACACCCAGCCCATACCCAGGAGGACATGCTCCCACGACACAAACAGTGGCCTACTAGGAAGACCAGTGCCTGTACCGTCAGGGATCCATCACGCATACGTCGTATAGGGACACGTACTAAGCCTAATGGTGGTTGTGCTGCGGAAACAACGTGATAA